>VWZY01000037.1:148073-161559 GCA_013399075.1 Chloroceryle aenea
AGGACTGTATGATAATTCAGACTGAAGGGACCTCGGGAGATCCTGTGCAAAAGAGAGTCAGTTGTGACCAGTCAAATCTTGAAAACACCGAAGGATGGAGCCTGTGTAACCTCTGGACAATCTTTTACATTACTTGGCTGTCCTCATGGTGGAAGAATGTCTTCTCATACCCACTCTGAACCTCTTCTGTTCCAATTTATCCTCATTTTCTGTTGTGTTCCCCCAAGGCACCACTGTGAAGAGCCTGGCTCCCTGTTCTTGATACTCCTTGTAGGAGTTCTCCAGATCCTTGCAAGTGTTTGAAGGCTGCTGTTAATGTCCCTTCAAAACCATCCCTTCCCCAGGCTGAAGAAGTCCTATTCCCTTAGCCTGTTCTCACAGGGCAAATGCTCCAGCCACCTGTCCATCTCAGTAGCCTTTGTTGGTCTCCAGTTTATTGATCCTTCTGGTACTGGAAGCTCAGTGCTGGATGCAGTATTGTAGATGTGGCTTCATGCATTCCAGGGAGAGGGGGATAATTGCTTCCCTTGATCTGCTATTTATGTTCCTGTCAATAGAGCCCCAGGTGTCCTCCTGTGTAAAGAGAAGCTGTGTTGCCCCATGCAGGGTGTGAGCAGAGCTGAGGTTATCTAGCAAAACAAGGGTGTTTTAAACCACTTCTTGCATTGTCACGTAAGTAGCGGGAGGCAGATGGTGGGGCCTTCTCCTCTGGTAGTGATCAGTATGGCACCGTGGTATGTCTCCTTCTACCTCCATCTGTTGTCAGGCTGATGGTGGAGTAACCTATGGTGGGACATATGCAATGCTATTGTATGCAGCACCACACAGAGAGAATTGTACAAATGCTTAGCCGTCCCGCTGTCCCTTTTTTGCAAGAATTATTGTTGGAAACAGAACCCTTTTCCGGCATGTCAGAGCCCTTGTTCATTTTTTTTTTTGCTTCCGTCCCAATACTTTCAGCCAGGAAGGAGTAGGCAGAATTTTAAGGGTAGAGATTTGAGAAGAAGCCAGTAAAAGAAGAAGGGGACAAGAAGTGAAAGGCACTGAGACAGTGAGTTGTGTTCCCATGTCCAGCTGTAGTACTGGCCACTGGAAAGATTTTGCCTTTGTCCCACTACTGGTTTTATGTTGATGAGGAGCATTTCCAGCTGTGTTTTCTCATTTACCTTGTTTGGCAATTGTTGGCTTTAGGGAGAAAAGAATTACATGATTTGTGTATGAGAGTTTTCAATAACTGGAAATTTGCCAATAAATCATAGCAGTGACAAGAAACTACCAACCATAACAAAATTTTACTGTTTAAGTATTGAAGTTATGTGTCTCTTTCTTTCTCATTTATATCACTAATGGAAAGATAGGGTTTTGATCCCCATTTTCTTTTTTTTTTNCTCCTTCTCTGGAGACATTCATTGGCCAACCTCCAGTCATCTGGGACCTCTCTGCTTAGCCAGGACTGGTGATAAATGATGGAGAGCAGCTTAGCCATCTCTTGTGCTAACTCCCTATAACCACCCTAGGATGAATCCCATCTGGACCCATAGACTTCTTAATATCTAAGTGTCACAGCAGGTCACTAACACTCCTGGATTTCAGGAGTGATATTTTGCTCCCCATCCCTGCCTACCAACTTCGGAGGCCAGTTGCACTGAGGATTGTCAGTCTTTTTATTAAAGACCGAGGCAAAGGAAGTGTTTAAGCACCTCAGCCTTTTCCTTGTCTTCCGTTACTGTGTTCCCCACTTCATCCAGTAAGGAATGGAGATTTTCCCTCGCCTTCCTTTTGTTATTAATGTATTTGTAAAAACACTTTTTGTTATCCTTGACAGAATTGGCCAGATTAAATTTGTTGATGATCCCCAGAGGTCCCTTCCAATGCCTACCATTCTATGATTCTGTGGATGGGAACTGTGCAAATGACTCATTATTCTGTCCTTCAAATGGAGTTCTGGATTATTTAGGGTTTTTGAAAAAATTGCAATGGACAATGAAATGGGGATTACACAGCAGTTAATGATTGTTGGTTTTTTGTGTTTTTTTTTCCTTAACTTTAATAAGAAAGAGGAGTTTTTTCTACTATTTCCATAGGAGTGTGCCACCCAGTGCGAGGGAAAGAAGGAAAACATTATCAAACATTACCTTCATTGGTTCTTGGAAAAATTATCCTCAAGGGAAAAAAGGAAAAAACACCAAACCAACAAAAAAACCCCAAACTAAACCAAACCAGTTAATTTGGAAATCTTGATGTAAAGTATTTCTATGTTAATTCAATCTATAAGATAAATTAGCTGTATACAGAGATTTGTAATCAAAGTTTGTGGTGTGTGTGCATGTGTATCCTGATTTTAGTACAGCTTTTGACAATCACCCATAGCATCATCATAGAGAAAGTGCTGAAGTGCAGGCTAGATAAATGGACTGAAAAAGTGGCTAAACTGATCACAACCCTCTGAGCCTGTCAGTGTCACAAAGTCTTGCTCATGGCCAGTCACTAGTGGTGTACCCCAAGAGGTGATACTGTGTCCAGTGTTATTCAATGCCCTCATTAAGGACTTGGGTGATGCAAACTGAGAAAGTTTGCAGATGACAAAAGATGGGGAATTGTGTCCAGTACAGCAGAGTGGTGTGCTGCCACCCAGAGGGACCTTGACAGACTGGAGAAATTGGCTGACAGGAACCTTATGAAGTGCAACAAAGGGAAATGTCAAATTCTGCCCCTGGGGAGGAACAACTTGTCAGCTGTCAGCCTTCCAGGCTATGTTACAAAGAGCTTTGCCAGCAAGTCAAAGGAGGTGAACTTGCTCCTCAGCTCAGCTGTGGTGGGACACAGCTGGAGGGGCGAACTGTGGCATACTGAAGTGAAGCGATGGGCCANAGAGGTGATACTGTGTCCAGTGTTATTCAATGCCCTCATTAAGGACTTGGGTGATGCAAACTGAGAAAGTTTGCAGATGACAAAAGATGGGGAATTGTGTCCAGTACAGCAGAGTGGTGTGCTGCCACCCAGAGGGACCTTGACAGACTGGAGAAATTGGCTGACAGGAACCTTATGAAGTGCAACAAAGGGAAATGTCAAATTCTGCCCCTGGGGAGGAACAACTTGTCAGCTGTCAGCCTTCCAGGCTATGTTACAAAGAGCTTTGCCAGCAAGTCAAAGGAGGTGAACTTGCTCCTCAGCTCAGCTGTGGTGGGACACAGCTGGAGGGGCGAACTGTGGCATACTGAAGTGAAGCGATGGGCCACCAAAGATAGACTAAGAATAATGTTCTAGTGTGAGGGTGGTGGAGCATGGGCACAGGTTTCTCGGAGTGGTTGGTTGTTCAGTGTCCATCCTTGAATATATTGAGAAGAGGAATGGGCACAGTCCCAAGAAAACGGCTCTAGTTGACTGGGCTTTGACAATTTTCAGAGGTCCCTTCTAGCCTCAAGTATTCTGTGGTTCTGTGATTTAGAAACACAGAGACAAGAAGGTTTAGAAAAGCCACACAGAAGAACTTGTGCTTTTAAAATGTTAGAGCAGGAGTGGTTCTTGAAATTTCATCCTGGAGAGCAGGCAGGCTGGGAGTCCAGTGGTACAAGAACTGTAGGTCGAACTCCTTTGCTTCATCTCTGCTGGTATCCAGCTCAGCTGACATCACAGTTAAATTGCTAAAATGGTGCCAGGCACAGTAGCTTTAGCTTGTGCTCATTACTCTCTTTCAGGGAGTTTCTAGGTATGGCTCTGTCCAGAGCCAAGCTAACTCTGCTCTCTCCAGGTAGTTTGGATGTGGTGACCCTGTTGGGACAGTAGGAGAGTTAACAGTATTGATGTGGGCTACTCCATGCCAGGTAGCCTCATCACCAGACAGTGTTCCTAGATGCTTTTTTAATTTACTAGCACAGGTGTAGCCTTAATGTCTAGGTGCCTGGATCCACAGCTGGCAACCTGAAGAAATGTGACTTTTGCCAGAGCTCTGGCTCCCATGTTTTGAGGCTCAGGAATCAGTTGTACTTTCAGGGCAGGAGCTCATCAGTCCTTTGTAACTGGTAGGGAACCAGGAGACTAGACATTTTGTCTGAGCCAGAAGCCTCTGGAGACTGAACTCCAACTGTCAACTTCATTTATGAAAAATGGAAGAACCTTAAAAGACATTGAAAGACACATTGAAAGATGTGAAAAAAAACCAAACCCAAAACCAGAGCTTAAAAGACTAAGTATTTGCATAGGAATTGTAAATTTATATATTTCAAATTCTGAACAGCAACAATAGCTATGCTCTGTTGTTTGATTTTCTTATTAAAGCAGAAAATCTGTTCTTTAAACAGCTCTGCTGACAGTATTCCCTATACCTATTCTTCATAATATATTCAACTTCTCATCAAAATAGAACATTTAGTCTTTTACTGGTGAGCTATGCACAACCTGTATGTTTTTAACAGCTTTGACAAAGCCAGATTAATTCAGTATGTCCTCAAGTTGTTTGGTGTGTGTTTGTTTTTTTTTTTTCCTCTCCCAAAGGATATATTTTTATTCCACAAAAGTATGGCTTGTGAAAACTGTTTTTTTCAGGTACTTGTTTTGTGCTTCACCATAGCCTTTCACCATTTGGATTTCAGTGAAACTGTGGATGTTTATCAAGTATGCAACTGTCATCCAGATATTTTAGTTTTTGCTTGGACAGCATACTTAGCAAACTTGGGCTATGGTGACTTTGGCTGTTAGGTGTGGAAGTTTTCCTTTGCTTTTCTTGGCCGCTGCTCTGCTCCAGCTGGGGCCTCAGCTTTCCCAAGTGAGGTCTTCCTCACCTTGAGTTCAGAGGAAGTGATGATGCTAAAACACTTTGAAAATCTTTGTCTCTGGGTTTTGATGAAAATACAAAGAGAACTCATTCAGCCAAAGGCTCGTGTGTGCTGGTGCAGGAGGACTGACAGATGAAGAAGCAGGGCACAATGGAGCTCTTCTGCAGACTTGAGCAATGTGTTTTAAGTTTTAAATGTGTTTTGACTTCTTGCAATTTTAAACAGATTCTGCAGAGATGCTTTAATCACTTGGAAATGTTTGATGTTGCAAGTGTTTTTATTTTGTGCATTTGTTCTTGTGTTAAAAGCCATCTCTGGAAGGAACTCTGTGCTCCTGTCTGGCAGTAGACTTCTGTCAGACTGTAAACAGCCACATGAAGCCCGTAGGAATATTCTCAATATAAGCAAGGAAATGTAATTATATATGCAAGAGACACTTGCAGCGCTGTTCAGTTTTGGTAGAAGGCTTATGGCTTGTTAAGCTTTAAAATGCTATTTTTGTTTCTGAAATACACAAAAAATACAAGTTCTGGAATTCAAAACATTTTTTTAGTAGAAGTTACACCAAGCCTGAAGACAAAGCCATGTGCTGATGGCTCTGGCCATGAAGGATGTAGCTGATGTGTTTGCAGGAATGTAGTAGACTAGTGTTTGTTTTGTAGTGACATCTGACAGATTCGTGGTCTGCAGCATTCAGGAGTAAGTAGGAGAGTTAGGAGATATTTCACTTTCTTTTTTTCATGGTTACGAATAACCCTCCCAGGTCTTCTGAGCTCCTGTGGTGTAAATGCTATTTAATGGCAAAGCTGCGTGATTTGAGGCACAAGCTTTTCCTTTCATCTTACACATACTATGTGTCTTTTCATGATTAGTTCAGCGACTTCTTTTCTTCTCCATCTATCCCATAATTCATCTTTTTGGACTTGATCTAACAGTGTGACATTGCATCTGCTCTGACAGGCTGAATTTTTACATAGCTCATAGAAATTACTTTTTTTTCCACATTTTCCTGTAGATAAAATGTTTGGTTTATGCTTTGGGAATTTCATCTTTGTAAATAAGGTTAGGAATAGTTTGCATTCCTCTTGCATGTTATTCAATTGACATGATTTTGTTTGTGACCATTTTATTTCTTCAAGGATTCATTTGTTAGTTTATTGGCAGTCATTCATCAGCTGCTCTCCTCTGTCCAAGGAGGGCAGATAAAAAACATATTTTTGTCTTTTGAGCTGAAATTGTTGAGAAAGGCAGCTCAACAGGGAGGTCTTCAGGCTAAAGGAGTGCTCAGGAGATGCTGTCTAATTCTACTTGTTTGAGTAACTTTCTCTGTGGAAACTTGTGGAAGTCACCTCAGATATGACATCCAGTGAAGTTGCTTTGGTCTCTGAAACAGCTTTTGGGTGGAATTTAGCATGTGTCCAAGAAAGTGCTGAGAAAGCCCATGCTCTTATTACTTACCTAAAGCTCATTCATTTGCCTAAGTCTTTACTAAAAATACTGAGAGCTGGGACACCAACCATTATACTTAAGTGGGAAGTTATATGGTGGTATATTTTCAAGCAGAAAAGAAGAGAACCCCAGGCAGCTCTACAGGCTTGGAGTGGCTGGAAAGCTGCATTTCAGAAAAGGATCTGGGGCTACTGATTGACATGCAGCTGAACATGAGCCAGTAGTGTGCCCAGCTGGCCAAGAAGGCCAATGGCATCCTGGCTTGTATTAGAAATAGTGTGGCCAGTAGGACCAGGGAGGCGATTGTCCCCCAGTACGCAGCATTGGTGAGGCCCCACCTTGAGTACTGTGCTCAGTTTTGGGCACCTTGATACAATAAAGACATTGAGGTCCTGGAGTGGGTCCAGAGAAGAGCAACTAAGCTGGTGAAAGGCCTGGAAAACAAGTCTTAAGGGTGAGCAGCTGAGTCTGAATAAAAGGAGTCTGAAGGGAGATTTTACTGCTCTCTACAACTGCCTGAAAGGAGGCAGGTGCTGGTCTATTCTCAGAAATAACTAGTGACAGAATAAGAGGGAATGGCCTCAAGCTGCATAAGGGGAGGTTTAAACTGGACATTAGGAACAATTTTTCACTGAAAGGGTTGTCAGGCATGGGAACAGGCTGCCCTGGGATCTGGTTGAGTCACCATCCCTGGATGTTTCAAAGCTGTTCAGGTGTTGTACTTGGGGCTATGGCTTAGTGGTGGACTTGGTAGAGTAGGCTTAATGGTTGGACTCGATGATCCTAAAGGCCTTTTCCAATGTGGATGATTCTATGAAGGCAAAACCCAGCTGCGTTGGCAACAGCACCTTATTGTACTCAAAATAATTAACAGTCTGTGAGGAGCACAGTGCAGAAACTCTGGAAGTGTTTGAGGGCTACTGAAAATGTTACCTGGTTGTTGCTTCTTTGTGGTAAGTGGGAAAAAATAATAATCAATGGCTTGGTCTGATTACATAGGCTTTAGAATTTAGTACGTACAGACTGGATCGTATGACATGTGCCACAACTATCAGTCATCATGAGTGGCCTGTGAAGTGTAACATAGAACTGTATTAAATTTAATAACTGACTTTACCAAGGATTTACGTTAAAAGTACTGTATTTGCTTTTCCATTCTCTTACCCTTCCAGCAGAATAGTCCAAAACAGGCTTTTCTGAGAGTATTCTTTGTCTGCAAGCAAAAGCTGGATGTGTCAACCAATAATTTTGTGTAGGTAAATGTGCTGTAATATGAAATTTTATATGCTATACTAGCATAAACTACCTTTTAGAAAATGTTTGCATGGTATAACAATTTTTTATTGTTCTACTAATACTAATTTTATGCAAATGGACACATTAAGAGGAGAGAAAATTCATAAAGCTATGAAAATAACATAGCTGCTTAAAATTTACAATATGTGAACAAGCAACTAGCAAAATTTTGGAATTATTTGAAATATTGTATTTAATGTAAAAATATAAGTCCATGCTTTCTTAAGGTATTTTTTTGTAGTATTAACTGATTTGAAACTTGTACCATGCTGAAATAAACTGGAAACACTTCCAAATAGGAAATAATTATAAATAAAAATACCCCAAAATGGTACTAATAAGGGGAAAAAAATCTTTATTTTTGAGGCTGAAAAAAAGGGAATACTGAATATTTTTTTATCAACTGTGAGTTTGTATACACTATTATTTGCCAACCCTGTTAGAAATGTAAAAGCAGAATGGTGTCTCCAGCCTACTTCTTCCATTTTTTACTTGGCAAAAAAACCAGCTCTTCCTTTTTTTTTTTCACTTCTAGTACATATGTAAACATAACTCTGTTTAATTTACTTTTTTTTTTTTTTTCTGCTAGTTTGGAGTTGCTGATGTTGGCACAGTTTTAGAGGACAAATGCTTAACACACTGCAATTACAGTTAAAGAGGTAGCAATATTAAGACATTGGAGATGAGTTGTTTCCATCTCCCTTCTGGTCTCCTCCCACAGTTTTTTTAATAGTGTCCAAATGACTTAACTTAAAAATGTCTGAGGTCTGTTTCTGCAGTTAGTTGCAGAAACAGTCCCTCTGAAGGGAGTACTGCATAACGTACGTGGCCGAGCTCTCAGGATGACACCTGTAGCTCCTGAAGAAGTCAGTCAGTTATGACTCAAGCTTGGTAGACCAATGACTTCCAGATGGCTTTTGGCTTTTAAGAGTATTAGGTTTCCCACCCTCTTAATAGCCATCTAAACAGTAGTTTTTGTGAGGTCAAGACAACTTATAATGTCTTTGTATCACACACTTCTCTTTGCTCTTCCAGATGGCTTTTTAGTGTCCCCTTGGTTCTATTGGCCATGTCTTTGAATGGTAACTTTGAAATTCAGAAGCACTAATGAATTGTCTAATATAGCTTGGCTTTATAGCTTTGCAAAACAAACAAAGAAAAAGCAGCTAGGAAGCTTACACAGAAGAGTTAAAAAGTAGAAAACATGGAAGTGGGGAGCTAAAAGAAAATCTAGTTCATGTTTAGTTTCCCTGGTTTGGGGCTTATAACTGGTTTTCTTCCTTCCATTTTAGGATAGTGCAACAGCTGCATTTCAGTTTCCTTACAGCTGTGATCTACTGATATATGGCCTAACAGTTTTTCAATGAACGCATGATTGAGATTTTTAGTTTTTAGTAGCAAATATCCTTTCAGTCAATACTTTTTTGGAAGTTGAAAGCTTAATACAAGCACTAAGCAGTAGATCATCACTCTTTCCTAACCTCTAATATGACTGTTATAGATTTATTTTTTTTACATTACAAAATTTAAAATGAAACTTCTCCTGTATTTCTTGCTTTTTAAAGCTGTCAGAGAAAAAGGCTTTATTAGCATAGATTCAAGTTTTACTTCTCTTCTGCTTGTGGATGGGACTTTGTGTGGGAATGCCTTACGTTTGTGTGTCCATTTGGATGTTGTATTTAAATACCTATACTGAATGCTTCTGATTACCTAGGAGCTTTTGAAGCTGCCTTATCTGGTCTTAAGTATGTGTTTATAAGATGTGGTTACTGGTAAGGTTTCCTCAGCATGACAAAATGGAAAGCTGAAATTGGAGTGTTTCTTGAGCACAGAGTTTTGATTTTGCCATTGGTGAGAACATTAATGACACTATTATCAATGCATAGAAAAAATTATTAATTCAGGGGTGAAACCATTTTCTTTATGCTCATCAGTTGAGTGGGACTCTTTAATTCCAAGCAGGAATGCAAAGACTATTCTGTGTTTGTAAAGTAGCTTTAATTCCTGGTAATAGACTTCAAACAATGTTACCTGACTAGATAGATGTTTCAGCACAGGGAAGAAAAGAGTTGCAGGTAGAGCCTGTAAGAGAGCTTGATTTACAACCTTCTTGACAGGATTTGCAGTCACGTAGAACTGTACAAACTTGTACACCAGATGGGTTGTGGTGTTTGGTGTCCCATCAGTTTTCTTTTGTAAATATGCAGTTATAGTATTGGAACCGTGTTTTTCCAATATTCATCTGATTAATGTAGTTTTTATCTTGGGTCTTTTCTTTGTTATGCCATAAATGTGAATAAATCTTTTGAAATCCTCCTTGAGTAACATTTTGGAGAGGTCGCTCTAAGATATCTTAAAGTGCTGTGTGGTGGGGGCCTTCTGTGTCTCCTCAGTCGTGAGAAAGCTTGACTTGTTACGAGTATAGAAAGAGTTGTTTGTTTTCAGTGTGGCAGGCTGGGGTATAATGCTGCTCTGATGTAATGACAACTTTTGTTTAGAAGTACCTCTTTAATGTAGTGGTTTATGTAACATGACGTTCCTTTTGGTAAGAAAAAATTAAAGGACCTATGTAGTCTTTGAGACATGTCACTGAATACAGATAGATTTTATTACCTGAAGAAGACTTGTGGAAATTATTGAAGTATACATACATGTGGTTAGAAAACAGATGAAGAAATTACGGTATTTGGAGGAAAGGAAACGACAAAACTTTTGTCTGTAAACCTGGCAAGATTTGGTAGTCTTGATACGGAAGATTGAAGCCTCCGGGGTTAGCGGTATGCAACACCATTGGCTTATGGTAAGCAGAGAAAGCATTGCAATGACTGTTTAGGTTTGGGTTTTTTTGAATAAAAGTTCATAGTACTTGAACATATTTGAGAATTAGGGGTAAAAAGAGCAGCACATTTATCATGTTGTAAGTAAGAGCAGAATTTAGAAACTACTTGCATAATTCAGTGCTATGCTGCTTGAGGTACTGATTCGCTGCTGGTAGAATAATTAATAGGAAAATTTAGGAAATATGTAAGAAAACTTGGCACTACTGGAGATGTCAATTATGCCCCAATCAAACCTAGAACTTGAACAGACCTGCACTGTACAGTTTTGATAACTAGCTGATAAATTTGTGGTGCATGTCAGGGCTATGCTGAAGTTGGGAGACCAAGCACGTGCAAAACACATGATTTTTACTGTGCATCTCTGAGTACTGATACTCTTGAAATGGACAGCAAGATGCTGAAGGGATAAAACAACACCAGCTATAGCAGCTGTGTGGCAGTTTACTGTCTAGATCTGCTGCTGTATATCAGCAAGTGAAGTTAGTGAGAAACTCTGCTTTTGTCTATGTTTTTTACTGCTCATACTCATGGACTTTTGTCTCCCGAATATTTTGAGGGAATTAATAACATAATAACATTAATAACATTAATTCCATACCATGTGGAAGAAAAGAATTTGGAAATATTGAGGCATCAGCCTTTTGTTGTACCACTGGTGATTGCTTTAAAATATTTGAAAGAAAAATTTTCTTAAACACCTGTGGAGTTTTCTGTGCCTAGGTAACACACAAAGCCAGGTGAGCTCTGTGTGAACTCAGTGGGTGATACCCTGGGAGCTGTCTAGTAGCGATGAGTGGAAAAACATGTGCATATCTTCTTCCTTTTCTTTGACAGACTTTGCTGTTGCAGTCAGATTTTTGTTTATCATGTTGTCACTGTTGCCTGTGTCTTACAAGTGTCCTTGGTCTTGTACATCATTTGTGGATCCTTCTCCAGCAGTGACTCTTGCTGTTTGGTCTGTTGTCAGTGCCAATTACTGTGCTGCCAATGGGTTCCTGCACAGCTCTGGGCTACCCTGTAGTTCTTAGTGTGCTACTGATTCATTTTCTTTCCCCAAGCACTGGCATCCCATAGATGAGGAGCAGGTAAATTATTGAAAGGGTGAGTGCCTGGCTCCATTGAAGATTCCAGCAGATTTACTTTTGAAATCCATGGTGTTTGGATTTTACTTTTTGATATTTCTGCTAAATCTAGATGCCCCTTGGCTGAGATCAATATTATAACAATTCTTTTTATTATATGATAAGTTTCTTAAATATGAACTGTCCCCCTTCTGCTGTATTTTTAAAAATCTTAAAAATGAAAAGGTTTTGACCTGAATTTCTCAAGAAACAAGACTCGTGTGTCTCCTTAACAGTGTTTTTTCCTACATATAACATATATGAAATTGCAAAAGAGTTAAAAGAAAAATGTAACAAATGGGGAAAATATGAATGTCACCTTGGAGCCAGAGGATTCTTTCATTCTAAGCCAGTTCTGGGGAGGAAGTGGGAAGACAGCAGTCCTTGGCTATTAAAGTGCGACCAGCTGTATGTGTGACACAGCGCTGGTGGCACTTCTCCTGTCTTCACCAACCCTGCTCTGAGCAGTTTTCAGGAGAGCTGGTTGAAAACAAAGTCTTAGTATGGGAGGGTTGCAAATTTGGACAAGCCATTTATCTGCTGACCAATATCTGAAAATGTATTTGGAGTAGGCTTTGTGGTCATCTTGTGATATTAAGTACAGAGTAATTTAATGTGTTAGCTCTATGTTTTTCCCCTAGAACTTGGTCAGTACTGGCCACTTGAGGAATGTTAATGCTTTTGGATATAGGCAATGAAATATTTGAAATTACAAGATTTCCCTTATTTTTCAAAATAAATTGGCTTTTAAAGTGCTAAAATAAGCTATGGTAGGATCCAGATCTTCTATCTTGACCTGTTTTCCAGATCTGCCCCTTCTGCCAGTGGTTTAAGATGACTATGTAGCTCACATTCTGTGATTTCAGGGGTTCTTCATCATATGACACATTTGCAGAGCTAACCACTCCACTATTTTGATACCGTAGAATTTCTGTATGGAATTTCAAATGGTAAGAGTAATGAAGTTTGATACTAGCATTTGCTACTCAATTTTTACACTGTTTTCTCTAAAATATAAACATAATTTTCTGCTTTGCTTTTTTCAGTAAGTGGCTCATTTTTTCAGCCTGTAGCAGAGGACACTGAAGAACTAAGTTGTGTCTTAGGGCCAGATATAGTCAGAATATTTAATGTGGTCCCTAAGCTTTTGAAGGAGGCCCCAGATTTAGGTCTCTGTAGAGAGGTATCAAAGTTCAAGCTCCATAGCACAATGATGTGCAACATATGTCTGGTTTTACAATAATGTGGTGTGTAGCTTTTCACTCACCCCAGGAG
The DNA here is from genome assembly GCA_013399075.1 of Chloroceryle aenea. Classification (NCBI taxonomy): domain Eukaryota; kingdom Metazoa; phylum Chordata; class Aves; order Coraciiformes; family Cerylidae; genus Chloroceryle; species Chloroceryle aenea. Next base: position 160,830 of record VWZY01000037.1, read on the forward strand.
TGAGGATGTTACAGCTTACCCCAACAAGCAAGAGGAATATTCTTGCGTGTAACATTTTTTTTTTCTTTTTGCTGAATCTCCTCCAAACCAATATGAATGCATCTCTAGGGGAATTTTCCTTTAAGTAGGAACTTGTGTTTAGCTGATATATGGGAACAACTTTCTCTTTTACTTGAAAAAAGTAGAGATGCACAAACTAATAATTGAAAAATTAAATCCCTTGAAAAATAGAAGACAAAGGTGGAAAAATGTTTTGCAGAGCAAACCAATTGCAGTGGATTATCTATTCTTCATGCAGTGGGGTTGATAGTACTAACCAAAGAGGATGACATCTTCAGAGTCATTTATGGAGAATTGTAAAATCTTCGTTGTCCACTTCATTGCCTGACGACTACTGTACCAAAGCTGCATTGTCTACTAGTTAGAACAGAAGGTGCAACTGAGCAAGAATTTCAAAGCAAGAACTCAGCTGCGGGTAGGATTTCACCCCCGCTGCTTCTTTCTCTCCTGTTGTGCATCTTGCGTATCTGTCTGTGAATGGCACGGTTTCAAGGTAAAGAGTGGAAAGCAGTTCCATGGCTCTTCAAACTTGATGGTAAGCTGCCAGTGTGAACACTCCCTGGCTGAGCACAACTTAATACCTTGTCACCTTTTTCCTGAGTAAATTATTTCATCTCATGCCCTTTAGATGAGAGTTAATTGGAGATCTGTGTTTCTCTTTTTTTTTTTT
>VWZY01000037.1:161927-243788 GCA_013399075.1 Chloroceryle aenea
ATTCGCTTTAATTAGAAGAACACTTATTATAAACAGAAATTGGGAGAGGACAGATACAGCCTAATGTGACAGGTGTGATGGTTAATGCTATTATGAAAAGACGTGATGGAGCTGATTCTCTGCTTAGGAGAATAATTCTGATTTGTGTATTTTGTGGCTGTTCTGTGGTTAAAAGATACCACAGATTTTGTGTTGCAGGTTATTTACTGAATTAGGTATTCTAGAGGTGAGATAGCCCAATAGCAATCTAGTTGCACTTAGAAAATACACACAAAAAAATCTCTTAGACATATTTTAAATGTTGGATAAGTCAGAATGAGGTATGAGCAAGTTAATTTCAGTACATGCTTGAATTTATCTCAGGCTTTGAATCTGACCTTTTCCAAAAGACAGAAATTTGAGTCTTTATCCCATTATCTCTGGGAACATGGTTTTTATTAATTTTGCTAGTTTGAAAGTGTGGAAAAGGTGATGAAAAACTTAGAGCTAAAAAAGTATTTGGGAAAAATTGTATTTAGGCATTAGAAAAGCTAGGAAGCTTTTAGGTACTTTCCTGAATTCTTGGAGGTTTTACTGATACTGTTTTGAAATACCAGAAGTGAAGGAGTTTCCTCACAAGGAGCCAGAGATTGAGTTACGGTTTGATTTATTAAGCTGTGCAGCTGAAGCAGGCAATTCAGTAATTTGTGGCAGAGACACCATAGTGTGCATCCTGATTTGTTCTGGAACTTCTTGTATAGATCTTTATAGAGGATTAAATCCTAATAGCATTAGGATGGCAAGACATATTGCTAAGTAGATTTAGACTACTAACAAAAACTCAAAAATCCTTTGGACATTGCTATAAAATAGCTGACATAACATTAACCTCTTCAACCAGTTCCAGGCTTTTTCAGACATCATCTAGGACAAAAGGGGAACTGAGTGACGAATTACCAGAGACCATGATAGCTCTGTCAACCTTTTGAATTAAAGGCCATTACCATCCAGTTACTCATTTAGTTTGGACATTAGGAAGAATTTTTTCCACTGAAAAAGGGTTGTCAAGCATTGGCACAGGCTGCCCAGGGAAGTGGGTGAATCACCATCCCTGCTGCGTTTAAAACTCGTGTAGATGTGGTGCTTAGGGACATGGTTTAGCAGTAGACATGTGGAGTAGGGTTGATGGTTGAACTCAATGATCTTGAATGTTTTTTCCAACCTAGATGATTCTATGATCCTTATTCAGGACATAGTAATGAAACTTAGTATAGCCTTAAACTGATAGTTTAAAAAGCAGATTGGACAATTTTAACGCTTGTGTTTCAGCCTTCTATTTTAGTCAAAAGTATCCAGTGGTACAATGCATCTTTGATAGCTCTCAGATAATTAATATCTTAAATACTGATACTTTTAACGATCCTGAAGATACACTGTCTTTAACGATCCTGAAGATACACTGTCAGTAAACTTGAAACAAATACGAATGCTGGAGATAGGATTTAAATGTAACACTAGTCTTTTTAAGGCATTTGAGGCAACCATTTCCATAAAGTAGAAGGGATATCTCTCAAACTGTGTCTTTCTGGTTTGATATACACTGTGTAGGTGGTTTCATAAATCAGCTGCCATTAAAATGACAACCCATAGTAAAATGCTCTGCTAATTTAATTTTGCTAAATGATTCTTTTTGTAATCACTGTAATGCATTTTGATAAATGGTTGATATCAGTTTAAAGACTGATATAAATTTCAGCAGGTTTTCTAACTTGTCTTGTGTATTTTTTACTTACATGGTCAGGTGTAAATACTAGCCATTGATCGAATCAGTTTACATAGTACTTTCAAACATAATAAAGCACTGCTTGTTCAAGACTAAGCATACCATTTTTATTTGAATTATGGAGCTACTGATTCTAAAATAAGTAATGATCTTGGATACATTGGATCGTAAGTGCTTTGCTCTAACTGTTGAAAGTAGTAGCATTCAGAAGTTCAGAGTTATGGAAGTAATTACCTCTTTTGCAAATGAGCAGAAGTAAAAGCTGGTGTATGATAGAGATGAGGTCTATGTTCCTGGGCTTCAGAACAGAGAGGAGGTTTAAACTGAGAGCCTGGGTTTGTAGAGATGTTTTCTGCTTCTGTTGCTCACAGCGTCCTTGAGGGCTGTTACTGTGACACGTGCCTCATGTCTGTCCATGTTTCACAAGGGTATTGGCCAAAAAATCTGTCTGAGCTGACTCCCACTTTGTGCTCTCCATGTTAAGAATGAGTACAGGTGATTGCTGTCATTATAGCACCAGGGGCATTGTGTGTAATGCCAGTGAAATGCAGTGCTATCAAAGGTTATGGGAATGCTTTTGGCGTTCAACATGTGCGTAACTTTTGATCTGCATGTGTGGCAGTTGCCTTTTGTTTGGTTGGTGTTTTTTTTTTTTTTTTTTTTTTTTTTACTGGAGGAATTCTGTTACCTACATGACTTATCCATGAATATCTCATGGCTGCTACCTGAAAAGCTTCTACTCCTCAGGGTGTGTGTTATGCATTGTTCATTGCTACAGTCATCCTTGGATATCAGCAAGCCCAGGCTGTGAGGTGGCTTGTTGCCTTTCCCATCTGCCCATTGCTGCTTTCCAGACAGGGCTTATGACTCTCCCTGTGGCCAGTTTGGCATTTATCTCTCTCCTTTGTACAGAAGAAGGAACGATGAGATAGAAGAAGTGCAGTAAATAAAGAAACAAAGTTAGCTGTCTGTCTCAAGGTATTACATTCTGCTGATGCCATCTGCTTCATGTAAGAGCTGGTTCCAGTTGATGTCTTCTACGCAAAGCCTAGTTCTGTCTCCCTGTGCATTGCTGGAGCTGTGACTAAGCTGTTCAGCTGCCAGGCATCGTCTGGCTGTAAATGTGGTGGTGGTGGGAGAGCCCGTCATTTGAAGAGGAAGGAAGGCAAGCAGCAGCCTCCTTAGGGACATGCAACACTCCCAGCGGTTTCTGCGGCCAAAGCTACAGCTTAGGTGGACTTGGGAGAACTTGGGTATAACTAAAAAAGAATAGGCTGGAAGGTGTCATGCCCAGTCATTTTTTTTTTTTTCTAGTTTTTGTTGACGTGAGCAATGTAACATAATGGGTGAGAATGTATTTCACCGTAAGTTTTTTAACTTACAGTGGCATTATTCCTTCCTCTGCCAGCAGCTAACCTGGCTCTTACATCACTGTCAAGAAAAACTTCCCTCCATTGAGGTGTTGCGTCTTTGCTCTTTCTGTGGAGTTGTTAGTAAGCCCTTGGGAACCTGAAATCCTGAGCCTGAAACCTGAAAAGGGGCTGAAACGTGAAAGCCCTTGGGAACTTGAAATCAAGAGGCATCAGCTGCTTGATGCATCTGTCTACTCCATTGTGCTGCTGTGTAGATGTCTGGCAGTGCAAGGAGTTGTTCGATAGTGGGGATCAGGCCCATAGCAGAGAGTGGACTGTATGAAATCCAGGCAGCATTTCTCATCAAGTATTACTTTTGCATTTCTGAACACAAAAACCTTTGGGTAAAAATGGAAATATTCCTTATTTTTTATAAGTGATTTTCTTTATTTTTCGGATAATAATGAACTTTTTTTTTTTAATGAAACCATATATTTCAATGAAATAAAAATTGTAAATGGAAGATAAAATCTAACAAAAGTAATTTTTTCAATGAAAATATATACCATCTTTATGAAACATGTAATTTTTTTGAGGAGGTATAGCAACTAAACACGTTGTTGAAAGAATACATTAGAGAGAGCTTCCATCTTTGGGCACTTACTTCTAAGTCCCACTGTAAAAATTAGGCAGCAAATGTTATTGTGTCTAAAATGCTACACTTGTCATCCTGTACCTCTGAAATGTTAGAGGCACAAATGGAGTAGCTGTCAGACATGGGAAGCTGTGAGTGGTAACTGAAAGTGTGAATGCCTCACATGGTCAAAAGGTGAATATTTTAGTTGGAGATTGAAGATACTGGAAAGTAATGAGTAAGAATCAGCTTCCTGTTAGTGTTGTGGGTTCATAATAATACACCTGTTTTGGGATATCCATGAAAACTAATAAATCACGGTTCTGAAAATGGGTAGGATTTGACTATTAAAACCGTCTATAAAATGCCAAAGCAAACATTAGGAATGTACTGCAAAGGTGTAAAATTTCAACTGAAAAGAGAGATGCCTGATAGATTGCAGTTCTGAGCCACTACAGCCTTTGATACTGGTTATTACAGCACTGTATTAACACATTTATCACTAAAGCTTTTGGCCTTTCCGCACCTGGAATATACCTGCCATGATCCTTCTGGTTTCTGCACTAATGGATTTAAGACACCACAGTATTCATTGATGTAACTCTCCAGTTTCTGTAAAATATTTCTATTTTAAAGCATTTTAGCTTTGTCTGTATTCAGCGCATGACTATACCAAGACACTGCTGTGCCACTTAGATCTTAACAAGTCTATGGGTCCGGATGGGATTCATCCTAGGGTGGTTATAGGGAGTTAGCACAAGAGCTGGCTAAGGTGCTCTCCATCATTTATCACCAGTCCTAGCTAAGCGGGGAGGTCCCAGATGACTGGAGGTTGGCCAATGGGATGCCCATCCCCAAGAAGGGCTGGAAGGAAGATCCAGAAAACTATAGGCCTGTCAGCCTGACCTCGGTGGCTGGCAAGGTTATGGAGCAGATCATCCTGAGTGCCATCACTGGCATGTACAAGACAACCAGGGGTTCAGGCCCAGCCAACACGGGTTTTGGAAAGGAAGCTCCTGTCTAAAGAAATGGATTTAATTCTATGAGTGGGTGACCCGTCTGGTAGATGGGGGGGAAGGCTGTTGATGTGGTCTACCTAGACTTCAGCAAAGCCTTTGACACAGTGTCCCCCAGCATCCTCCTGGAAAAGCTGGCAGCCCATGGCTTGGACAGGTGCACCCTTTGCTGGTTTACAAACTGGCTGGACAACTGGGCACAGAGAGTGGTTGTGAATAGTGCTGCATCCAGTTGGTGTCTGGATCAAGTGTACAGTTAGTAAAATTGTGGATGACATTAAGATGGGGGGGAGTGTAAATCTGCTGGAGGGGTCGTGAGATGCTGCAGAGGGACCTGGACANCGAGTAGACAGTGGAATGGACTGTGCAGGGAGGTGGTGGAGTCACCATCCCTGGAGGTGTTTAAGGACAGGCTGGTTGTGGTGCTTAGTGCCATGGTCTAGAGAGACCTTATTGTGGCCTTTCAGTACTTAAAGGGGCCTGTCAGAAAGATGGGGACAAACTTTTTAGCAGGGCCTGTTGTGGTAAGACAAGGGGAGATGCTTTTAAACAAAAAGAGGGAGATTTAGACTAGAGAGAAGGAAGACATTTTTTACTGAGGGTTGTGAGACCCTGGCCCAGGTTGGTCAGAAAGGTGGTACATAAGCCCTCCCTGCAACTATTCCAGGTGAGGTTGGTCGAGGCTCTGAGCAACCTGTTCTAGTTGCAGTTGTCCCTTCTCCCTGCAGGGGGGTTGGACTAGATGACCTCTAGAGGTCCCTTCCAACCCAAACCATTCTGTGATTCTGTGACAATGCAGTTAAACACAGGGTTTTGTCACTACTGGAAAAAAATTTTGCCCAGTTGGTGTCTTCAGTTAGTGGCCAGGGCAGATGGGTTGGATTTAGACCTGTTACAGGAACTTGCTGTTGTTTCTGCAAGGCATGACTGACACAATATTTTTTTAACACAAATCCAGTAAACTATGGAAGAACTCTGTATGCTGTAGGAAAGAGTGATTGGATGAATTTGACTTTCTGGCATGTGTAAATACTTACATTTGGCTTTGTGCTTCTTCTTCTAGACATTACCCAAAGCAGTCCTTTACTACAGTGGCTGATACACCAGAAAATCTTCGTCTGAAGCAACAAAGTGAATTGCAAAGTCAGGTAAATCAAATAATTATTTTGTCTTCTTTATAGTTTCTCTAAGTAGTATTAATATTTCTTTGTACTGATACCTAGTAGCACTCTAATGTAATTGTAAAAAGCCTCGTGCTCACAATTCTGTATCTTAACTCTCATATGAATTGTGAGCCTTAATCTGAAAGGCCCCCAGGGAGGCCTCCAAAGCCATATTTTTTAAAGTACTGTCAAAAGACAGATTTTAATGAGACTGATTTCTGTAGGCAGGTAGGCTTTAACTGGAGAGCTTGGCCAAGAAAAATATGGGTGGAAGGAATCCTGTTTGGGTGTTTAGAGAGGACAGCTCTCCTGTATAAGGTCCAGGCAGATCAGCATCTCACTTAGGAAACATACCTCGTCTTAAAGCTATCTACTTTCTCTGTGGTTTTAGTGGAAATACTTCTGAGGTACTAGTGGCTGTTGAGAATTATTCAGGGGGTATAGAAGTCAACTGGTAGGCATCAGTTTGAGTTAAGACTAATGTAGACTCAAGTAATATCTGGTTTATGACTGTGGTATCCTGCTACATGATGGGCTGGGTACATCTCCAGTTTAGATCACACATTCCAAACTCGCCTGTATGAATTGTCTGTCTTGGCGAAATGACCCTGGTCTATTTCTAGAGCCTACAAGAGAAATGGCTTTTCCTAACCTGTTTGAGACATGCTGACTTGGCACTTTGGAAGTGTAAAGAAACTTGTGGTATTGTTCTCTACTTGTAAACAGAGCACTTAGCACTAGGACTGGATAAGCAATATAAGAGAGAAACTTGGAGTTCGCTGATGTGTGAACTTGCTGCAATTGTTCACAATGCAGTGGCATAAAATATTAGATAAAGATCTATGCAAAACTTGGAAATAGAGAAAAACCCTTAATTTGCACAATATACCCTTTTTTAGAGGCTATTAGGCAGTAAAAGATTGACAGTTGATGCAAGTACAGTTCTAAATTGTAAGGGCACAAATTTACTGTCTTGGAAAAAAGGCCATAGTGTTTCTGATCATCATTTGCTTCCTTGATGTTGATTCACATCAAGACTGCATAATGTAGCCTAGTCTGTAAATTGTTTTAATGCTGAAATAAAGATTCCTAGCACTTTTCGTAATCCCTTTAAAATCTTTTCATAAAATAAATCTGTAAATTCTGAATAACATCTGGAATGTTTTGAAGAGTATAAGGACAGAGAAATTGCCATCCTGAATCAGCCCTATTGGCTGTCTAGTCCATCATCCTCTCTTTTCAGAGAAAGTTGCAAGACTCCCATCTGAAACAAATACATGATATATAATTTGCCATCATTCAGATCTCATCCAGTTTCTCTGCTGTGCAGTAGAAAAAAAGCATGGACGTGGTTCAGGAAAAGACTTTCACATGAAACCAAACTTGGCTGGATAGAACCACATTATTGCTACCTTTCAGCATTCATCAGAGCTGCTTTCTAATGCAGCAACAATTTGGGATTGAACAAATTGGGTAAGGTGAAAAATTATTATGTTAACTTCTGAGTAAGGAAAAATGCTTTTCTTCAGTAATAGCTGCTTTCTAATTTCTAAGTAAACATCTTTAATGTTTTTAGCTCTGAAGAGGCACAATGTTGTGTTTAACTGCAGGACTCCAAGCGTCCTTTCAAAATCTGTAGCTTTAGAACTATTATTTATCTTATTCAGCAAAGCAGGAGGAATTGGTAAAGGAAACACCATTCAATATTGTATAACCTAAGAGATGTGTTTTTGTAAATTTGTTGTTTTGATTTTCATTTAAGCAGCAACTGACAGTGTTTAAAGTTGAAGTGCTGGATCCTCTATTGAGAATCCATTAAGGTCAGCATCAGGTGCCAGGCTGTCATGTTGACATAACATGACGAGAGCAAACCAAACAAAACAAAATACTGTTTTCTGGAGGAGTCAGTAATGGATTGCTTTTAGAACACGTGAAAATTTATGTTGCTAAGAAGTTATGTTGTCAAGAAGTAAAATGGCAACGTTTAAAAGCTTTCCAGAGAACATTCTCCTTCTATACAATATAATTTCAGATCTTTCCTCTCCTTTAGCTTTTTAATTCCATGGGCTTTCATTCAACTGTAGTTTGAAGGGGACACATGCATTTTAGAAGAGGCTAGAAGTTTGAATTCCCATTCTGGAAATCCCAGTTCAGTGTGCCTCCTGACTGAAGGAAAATGAGTTTTAAGGTCTGTCATCCTATAGATAAAGATCCAGTGTCTCAAACAAGATTTTTCTTTATGCCTCCCCGATGAAAAATCCCTTTCTTTACTTTGTTGCAGGTTAGTGCATTGTCTTACTCCACGGCATACAGTGGATACTTTCCACATGCACTTGCCTCTCCTAGATGAACTCAACTACAGGAGTTACCAATAGGCTCACTCAGCTGTGTTTGAGAATTGCCTTTATATACTTCAGATACTGATCTCTCTAACTTGGTAACACTGTATATTGCTCCGTGGCCTTTTAGTTCTTGTCTGTGGCAATGCTGTGTAGATCAAAAGCAGCAACTCCAGTTGAACTTGCAGAAAGATAGATGTTCTTCAGCAGTTCTTGGCAGGAAGATTGTTAAAGCATAAGATCAAAGGGAAGGCTGATATTTAAGGTAGGTTCTCATACTTCTAAAGCTTTCTGAGGAAATCTGCTTCCCTCCCCCCCAGTCTTGGGGAACTTGGATGCAAACTCACAGGTATTGTCCTACTGCCTTCTTGTCCTAATCTTTAATAATACAGTCCAAGGTTACTATTCTTGGAAACTCCCAGTGCTCCTTTTCATATGGGACAAAATAATTTTCTTGTACTTCTTTTACAGCAGCTTGGATAACTGAAAGTATATGGGATGTTTTTCTGTAGGAAGAAACATACTTGCAGTTTTTCTTGTTAAACAGAGTGTATAAAATGTTGATTTTTCAAGAAGTATCATCTTTCCTTAGGAGACATTCACAACTGGCTATTAGGCTATTATCTTAATAGTCTTAATGTTTTGAGAGTCCTTACTTTCACAGGAATTGCTTGTGTTTGTATTTTTATTGGCCAACTCTCACCGGGATAATTATGGTAATATTGAGCATTTAGAAGAGTGAACCTCAGGAAAGGGAATAAAAAATCCTTACGGTCAGGTATTTGCCTCTAGGATGGCCCCAGTCCTCTCTATTCAGGTTGAAGAAGAGGCAGGCTCTGCTTAACAGTTTCCTGTGAAGAGACAATCAGTTTAAACTGAAATACAGAAAATTCCATTTAGATGTAGGGAAAAACTTTCCCAGTGTGAGGATGACTGAACATTGGCACAGGTTGCACAGGTTGTGGTGTCCATCCTTGGAGTCTTTCAGAGGAGGACTGGGCACAGTCCTGAGCAATCTCCTGTAGTTGGCTGTGCTTTGAGTAGGTTCTAGATGATCTCCAGAGTTCTACACCAGCTTCAGCTGTTCTCAGATTCTGTGATTCCTCTCTATCCTGTCCTTCCTCATGTTCCTCCTGACCATCTCCATCATCTTATTTCTTGTCACCTTCTCCTTGCCTTTCTGTTCCAAGGGTATGGGTAACAAACTTTGAGGTAGGTTCTTTTTATTTTCTTTTTTTCTTGATTTGTTAAAAAGCTTTTTCAGTTTATATGCTCTGCTTTTACGAAGTCTTTGGAATGAACTGCTGTGGTGAATGCTATAAGGGAATGAAATCCTGGATGGATTACTAAAGCAGACATTTAACAGATGTCCTGGGGTACCCTGAGTGAGCTTATTGGAGACATCATAGAAAAAACAGTCCCTTGGAGCTAGAGGCAAAAATAAAAATATCCGCATTCACCTAAGGAAAGGAGGAAGAAATATAAGATAGCAATCAGAGAGGCCTGGTTGTAGCTTTACGGGTGATTTTGTAAGTTGTGCCAGAGGACCCTGGAATACAATTTAAAGATGGGATTTTTTCAGACAGCCATCAGGCATTAAGTTATCTGCTCATCTCTCCAGTTGCTCAAGGATCTGAACCCAATGCACTATATGCGCATGAAGAGAGAGGTGAGAGAATGAAAAGAGTGCAGGCTTCTCAGTTGTCTTGCTATTACTTGTGAGAAGTTGTGGAGTAGTTGACTGCGTTTGTGCATTCAAATAAACCCAGAGTGCTTAGAGGAAATTCACTCCTCCTCCCTTATGAGCCCTTGCACAGTAGCATATTATAAATCTTAACCTAGTAGATGTGGTTTTTTTTCTTCTTCCCCTCTAAAGACTACTTAAATTACTTGTTTTATCTGCATGAGTCAAAGGCATAAAAATAATTTTTGATATGAATAATACAGAGCTCAAGAGGAGTGCAGGTTTTCAGTCTTCTGAGTAAATGTTTGTCACCTCTTCTGATTATTATCTTCCTGAGTATGTGAGGGGGATTCTGTCCGCATCCTGTCTGCACTGGACTGGCTCCTGTTACTGTGCCACCATATATCTAACCTGTTTCTGATATATTTATTCTCCATGCACCCGCACCGTGGTTCCTAGCTAGGCTGTAAGATAGAGAATGTGACAGTAGTGCTTTCTTTCCCCCTTTTCCCTCTCTTCCCCCTTTTCCCTTGTCCCCTTTTTTTTTTTTAATCTATTATCATTGGCCTGTATAATTACACGGAATTTTGAACTATTATAATGCCATGGTCAGTGTAACAAAAGTTACTTGTATAAAGATGTTGAGACAGTAGTATTTTTTTGTTTGTTTGTTTTTACATGGTTTTGTTGACTCCTTTTTCCTCTATGTTCTTTTTGGGTCAGGTCACACCCTGAAAATCAGTAGGTTAAGCTGTGTAGATAAAACCAGTACTTTCTCTTCCTTTTTTCTGACCATATGTTAATATGTGTATCTGCATTTATACCTAAGGGCACAATTACAGGTTTCAGTGCCTGAACAAAATGCCTGCTTCAGACTGTTCTTTTTATAAGATTACTTCATTTCTCTACAAAGTTGATGATGGAAGGAGCATGTTACAAATCAAAGATGAATACTTGCCCAGCATTCGGAGGAAACTTTAGACAGACTCACACATGAGCATCTATGGAAAATGTCCACCTCTCTAACTCCTCAGCTTTTCACTGTTGATTTGATGATACAAAAGTGAAAGTGACAGCATTCATTTTTTGCATTAAAGCTTAACTTTTTTTTTTTCTTTGCATTAATTCTTGACCTGTTGTTAATATCCACAGTGATGTGAAAACCTGATGTAATTTGGTCTGTGATGACCAGAACTGAACTGCATTTGAGAGAGCACAGTAACATCTGCAGAGACTCAGAAGTAAGCAGTGCAGACTGTTCCCACTGGCCAAAAAATAATGAAATCTATAAAATACACAGTTGCAGGAGAAAAATCACCTCTGCCAGTGCCAAGACTCAGAAGTAGGATACAAAATATATGAATGTAATGAGATCCATTTTTCTAGCATATGTTGCTGAGGTGAAAAAAAAAAATAAATTCATTTTCTCTTTCATGTGTCTGTTTCAGATGCACGTAATGCTTAGCTGTATAAAGTAACTAAAGTAAGTATAAAGTAAGTAAAGGGATAATACATTTGCATGAAATATAGGTAGCTTTTGTGGTAGGATGAGGGCAGAGTGGTCATGATCATCAAACAGAGTACTTACTGAGCAAAACCATTTTTATAGACTTTCTTGTGACATCGAATCAATGTACAGCAAGTAGGACATCCTTAATAGAAAATCTTAGAATCAATAAAGTCTAAAGTGATTCAGACCACCTTTACTTGTACAAACAGCAGTAATAGAAAGGGAACAAAAGAATGCCACAGAATTCGTAGCTGTTATTTGTAAGTTGAGTTGTGGAATTCTTAACTGCATCAACACTAATATTGAAATGTCTGTAATGTTTTTAGAGAGCAATTAATAAAAATGCTAACTCAATAAGGTGCTATCAGAATTTCTATGATTTAAAAAAATTAATCTCTTCATCACTTGAATTCTAATCTTTAAAAAAAGAAACAACAACTTTTTTTTTTTTTTTTTCTGAGTGGGAATGTGGAACATTCACTGAGCAGAGAATTTAAGATGAATTAACAAGAACAGGAGAACTGTCACAATAGGCATCCAGGGACTCAAATCAGATGCCAAGGCCATATCTGTACTGCTGAGTACAAGAAGGCCAGGACGAAATTCCTGTTTCCAAGGACAAGTGATGTGTACTGGCTTATGTCCACACACTACATAGCTGCTCCCCTTAAAATGGATATATATATTTTTTTTTTCCCCAGTTAATAGTGTGTGAGACAGTGTGAGGGCTGCATACCAGGGTGGCACTTGTGAAGCCTGACACTGAATGTTCATGAAACCTGATGGCATGTGGGGAGTTTGTGGGGTCAATGTCCTTCTAGTTGTGTGGAAATGCTGATCAGGTCAAAGGGACCAAAACTGGTGCAGGCGGCTCCATGCTGCCTTTCAGGAGTGCTTCCTTGACTGAAGTAGACACTGAGCTGTGCTTGGTCTTGCTTTGGGGATGGGAGTTCAGCAAGAGCTGGGGAACACCCTCAGTGGTGGGGGATATTGAGGTGCCAGTACTGAGTTCCTTCCCTTTGCCTCTCCTATTCAGCCGCTCATTTGTACTGAAGATGTCTGACAAAGCCAGAGAATGAGACCACCTCATTCTGTCTTTCCTTTCTGGGCTTCACATCTGCATCTTTTGGAGACTGCCATGTTTAATCAAAAGGGGTCCATGTAGTCTTGCTTCCTATTGCTGACACTGCTGTTTTTTCCTGAAACACTTTGTACTCGCTGTGATCAGCAAGAGGAAAGTTGACTTGATGGTCTGATCCAGTGTGGACTGTCAGTAGTGTCAGCATTAAAAGGAGGAACAGCTAAGAGCATGCCTTTACTTATTCACCCTGGGATGTAAAAAAGGAATCTTCAGGAATATGTTTTTAGTGAACATACTGAATTATGACAGGTGGTTTTATTTTCTTGATGTTGCCAATGTCTTCCTCCAGGAAGTTCTTAGTCTTTGCCTTAGACTTCCATTTGTGTAATGGCAGACATAAATGATCTCTTTTTCTTTTTCGAGCAAATTGTAGTGGTCGACATATTTAATAATTTGAAAATGGCATGTGGGTATTTTTCCTAATATCCTTTCATGCAAAGTAAAAGCTCAACATATTCTTTTCCAATGTGAGATTATAACAATGAATTCTTCGTACATCAAAGCATTGGATTAACCCATTTGGCATTTCACATTGTAACAATTAATGGCTTCCATTTAGTTCCTCATTTTAAGCTCATATCTTTTCAGAAGTACTGACCTGTTTCTTACCAAAGAGCAAAGCTGGTCATCCATCTTGTTATAATAAAGCCAATTTTTATGTTCATCTGTGGCAATTTCTTAACAAACTTCAGAAGCTCTGGACGGAGAATTTCTAGAGGAAAGGTTAATTTTTCTCTTAATTTTTTCTTGTCCTTGCTCTCATGGCCTTACATTAATGTGCTTGAAAGAATATGATAAAAGACTATATTTCTTCTAATTGTACTGGTTCTCTGAAAATGTTTTGAATTTGCTTCTTATCCCTTTGTAGTTTTATTCCACAAGGATCAGCCACTTTTACTTTTTAGAGATCAAGGTTTTTTCTTGATGATGCTACAAGATCAACCTGTCAGTTTTTCTAGTCCAGTGGGTTCTTGAGAGTGATCATTGCTTGCAGTGTTCTGTTTATTTGCAGATATCCATGGTTCCCTTTCACACCTTTCAAAGGAGAAAGCCATTTGAAATTTTTAATATGTATTTGAGTTTACCAACAGATTGAGTGATGAAATCTTACTCTGACACATATATGGAAATAGCCTCAAATCCATACTTTGTATGTCCTGTACCTGAATATTTTTTCTGTGTGATAAACTTGGTATATTTCTATTGTGATTGTAGTGTAGACTTAGAGAACAGAATTTCTGTGAACATGATATTATTTTTTTATACAGATTTTTTTTTTGCATAGAATAGATCTTTAGGTCCATATTGAAAAAAAAGGAAAATGTTGATTTACCTACAGACTTCTCCCATGTGATTAATTGTGATGTAAGTTTGCTTTTGAAGAGCCTTTATAAGTATGCATTTTGTTTAGTAGATACTAGCACTGCTTGTATCTACTGAAGTATTTTAAATTGTTAAAGATTTCTATGTAACAGTTGACAGTAGCTGGATTTCTTTACCTCATTGGCTTTTTTCCAACTGTAACAAAAAAAGTCTGTCCAGATGCATTTCTTTGCTTTGTGCAAAACAGCTGTCCCCCTTGTGTGCATTGGCAACTGAGTAGTACCCTTTAAATCCGTTATTAATTCTGGTTTTGGTCAGCATTTGTTCTGGAGGTGGCCTTAACAAAATGACCAGCAAAGGTGCTTAATAGGAGAAATCCAAGCCTGGTGAGAGTGTCACATTCTGTTAATTGGAAATTTTACAAAACAGAAATGTTAAGCAAATGAAGAGGGAAAAAGAGAGCTTTAGCTGTAGTGGAGAAATTAAAATCTGAATATACAAAATCTCTCTCATCCCCTGTCTTCCCCATCCCAAAGCAGCGTGTTGGCTTTTGGATTTTTCATAGCTGCAGGGGGGCTTTGTCTGCTCCAGCCAGAGACCCTTTTGGCACTTAGAAGCTTTATGGATGTTTCTCTCTGCCCGTCTCTCTCTTTCACTTTGTTTTTTAGTTCTTGATAATTTCTGACCATCTGTAGTCTGAGCTGTCTGCTCATGGTACAAAGAGCACTCGGAGTATGCCGAGTGTGACTGTGAGAAAGAGAAGGCAGAAACCGGCCTCTGCTTGCCTGGTGGTACAAGGCCAAAACAACACATGAATCAGAAACTGCATGGTATTGGGCCTTTCAGAGTATTTGGAAGAAGAAGAAAGGCAGGAGGGTTCCTGGGCAGTCCTACCCCTTGACCCCAATAAAAGGCCATGAGTGTTCGTCAGCATTTCGGTTGGTCATTTTCCTGATGCTTAGGTTACTTATTGATGGGGCTGTTTTAGATCCAAGAAATATATTGTCCTCCTGATTTATTTTCAGATGGTGCAGGGACCATTCAGAGTTCAATGATTTCTTGTAACTGCTGCCTCCCAGGATGGATTGAGGTCTATTCGGGGTGATAGTTTGTCAGGTAGTGCTATGCTTGCAGGAGATTATGTTGATGGGCTTTCAAGTGAAAGGGTCAGGAAAGAAAGAGAAAGGAAAAAGAGTAGGATTAGTATAATGTTTAACCTAGCCCAAACCAAAGTGAATGGAAGAAAATACTGAAGGCTTTCATTGCACCAAATGTTAGACCTTTGAAGATATTTAGAGGAAACCCTTTTCAAAACATATTTTAAAATTTCTTTTATTTTGCAAAGATTTAATGTTAGAATCTGCCTGGAGCACAGTTTTGTTTTTTCTAGTAGCTTACTGGGCAATACATTTGGAAAGGCAAAATACATAAGCTGTTTAATTAAAAAGCAAAACAAACAAGCAAAAAAGTGGTTGCCTACTGCTTTTTCTGGTCCTTTGGCACTGAAGAATCAAATCAGAAAACCAAACTATCATTGTCCAACATCTGAATAGTTTGTATTTCTATAAATTATAGTTCACTTTAATTTAAAATTTAAACATGTCTTATATACTAAATGTAGATATATATTTTTTTTTTATTCTTGTGAATGAAAAATAGTTGAATTTCACTTGAAAGAATATAATTTTACTGGGTAAAATAAAGCATAATTTTTTTATTTTAAATATTTTTCAGGAAGTGTATATAAATGACTTTAAAGCTTTAGAAGAAATGATGCAAATATGAATATACCACTTATAAATCAAGAGCTGTGCTCATTTTTTGCAGTATAAGGTAACTTTTTAATAGCATAATATAATTGCCAGTAAATGAATTGTTGATATAAAATTAAATGTGGAAACAACATCAAGAGAAAGGTCCAGGTTGTTCAGTCCTATCAAGAAAGGAGTAAGAGAGATGAATATGTTGAGCGTGGGATGCTCCAGTGCTGGGGTGATAAGGCTGGAATGTGAGCACCCGTTGCAGATGCAGGATGAGCACATAGTACACCACCTTTAGAGATAAGTGGGGGGAAACAAAAGAATCAAATAAAGGTGTATTTGACTCATGCAGTGGTTTTCTGCTACCCTAAGGCCTGTATACCCTTACGTAGTTAGTACTATGCCTTGTGAACATGGTGGCCTTTGCCACCAGCCTGACCACATTGTCAATCCTTATGGAGTAGAATGAACATTGGAATCTCATGATACTGCTGTTTTCTCCATCAGCTACTACAGCATAAACCACTCGTCCTTTCCCATCCTCTTAAATGTATCCCCTTCAGTTATATTCCATCCTTTTCTACTCTCTCATCCCATTTTACAGCCTTAACCCCAGCTCTTGCTTTTGGCCTTTGATTTTACTTTATCTTAGTTCTACTTTGCAGTGGGGCCTGCCAGGTTCTTACGATAATATGTGAATTGAGTGTGCTGGAATTGAAATATTTTGGAATGAGTGATACCAATAAAAAATGGAGCTGCAGCCTTGGAAGGCTGTCAGCAGGGCAGAGCACCAGAGACAATAGAGCTCTGTGGGTCAGCAGCCACCGAGTAGAAAAGCTAGGAATGTGGGGAGCAGGGGGAAAAGGAAGACTGAATGGTAAAATACTCAGTTCAGGTAGAGTCAGACATTAGGGAAGCTTTCAGCACCTGGAGAGCTGGGCTAAGCGGAGTACCATGTTGTTCTGAGAGCTGTCTCTCTGGACTTCACCTCCATCACCCTGTGCTCTGAATGAGCTGTAGTTAACAAATATACATGCATTGATGATATAAGTTATTTGGTGAATATGTTTAAAAATCCCTCTGTTTCTGTAGATGCCAAAGCTATAGGGCAGTATTCTTCCACCATCTGGGATGTAGTGTGACCTCGCTGGATCAGAACGTCTAAAATATCACAGTGCCCCTAAAAATGCCTGTTTCTGCCCATTAAGTATGAATGAAGTATCACATGGCTCTCAGAAAAAGACTTGGGTAGAATCTAATGTCTTATTACAAAGCAAACAATGTTTGAATATTGATTGACATGATAACCAGACCTTATTTGGCTTTGGGGGGGATTGGAGTCAAATGTCAGAAGAAAATTCTGGAGAGAGATAGAACACATCAGAATTCTAGGGCAAAGCACATGTGCTGTCCTGAACCAGCAAGCTGTGGAAAGCTATGCTGGCCATCTTATTTTATAGCACCCTATAGAATACTCTAGGTCCTGGAAACGTGGTGAGGGGGCTCACCAAAAACTCTTGGTTAATGTTTTACCTCTGCCGATTCCTTACGTTCAGAAAGGATGGGAAGAAACTTCCCGATGACCATATGTATTGCAGGTATTTGATGTAGAAGTATAGAATGTGCAGAAATACACCATCTGGACAGTCCCTCTTTCTGAGGGAAGTCCCACCTGCTTCTGGTGAGTTGAGGAACGGATGTTTGTGAACGTTTGTAACAGGCTTCTCTATTTAATTTTTCATTAGACTTTGTTTAATGTCAAGTGATTTGACATAAGCATCAATTCCTGGAGCATTTAAGTGTTTCTGATTCATCACTTCTGTCTAATTTCAAGAAAATTGTGTTTTACCAGTTAAGATTTTATATACATCGGGGACATCTTCATTAATTTTGTAACTGAGCTCTCTGGAGCCATTGAGGTTTGATATCTCCCTGATGAAAGGAGAACCTCTATATCCGATGTACAAACAATACAGGACAATGAATTTTTTAATATTTTTTTCTGAGAAAATGGTTTGTTTAATTTTCTGTTTACAAGTCTGAATGGGTTTTTGTCTCATCTTGTAAGCTTTAAATGGGCAGAAGTACTTCAGATCTACTGCAACAGTGTTACAGAGCCCAACATTACCAAAGCACAAAGTGTTGACTTCTTCAACCTGACTGCGCAGATAATCAGGAAGAAGATGTAAACAAAGATAAAGAAAGGCAAGGTATATCTTCAGATATATTGAGAAACTGGGAACTAATCGCTGGATTAACACTTATTCCAGATCTGTCAGTCTGATTTGTGACTAATTTATTTTTTTGATATGCTAGAAATAACAAATTCAAAACATTGTTTTGAATGGACTTTTTTCCCCCAAAAAAATGTTGGCCTGGAAGTTGAAAACAGTGGAGGTTGAAAAGTTGAAAAAAATGCTTTTAGAATGTGCTTATTTAACTTAAGCAAACACCCCTCCCTCACCCCCCACCAAAACAAGTGAAAACAAAACAAACAAAAAACCGAACAACTACAACAAAAAACCAAGATGATATTTTAGGTAAAAAAATATTAAGAATTAAAGTTGATGCACTAAATATTTCTGAGGTTTTCAGATACTACCCCCTTTCTACCTCCACCTTTTTAATTTTATATCTATGGAAACATTTCACTAAACTTTATTCAAGACACCAGGAAGGCTTAGCTATTTCCCATGCACTCTGTCTATCTTCTCTCACTTTTCTTTGTCCAGTAGAAATAGAGAAAAGTACAGATTTCAGACAGTTAAGTTCTCTCTTCCAGTGAGCAAGCCTCAAAGCAACAGCCTTAAGAGCTCCTTATTAAACATGAAACAGGTCTTCAACTTGTGCAAAATGATCTTACCTTGAAGATTTTTATCTTTCCCAGTTTAGTTAAAACTGTTTTTTCTCATTGAAGAATGACAACTTTTGCAGTCAATGGGAACTACAGGGGTTTTCAGCACGGAAATTAAATTTCTTTAATAAATGTATTAATTTAGTTTAATGTCATCCACATGCTTTGTTACAGAAAATTTAGTTTTAAGACAAAGCACTAGCAATGGGCGAAATAAGAGTCTGGCAAATAGAACATACAGGACTCAGTGAAGCATATTAAAAAAATTAATTTTCTCCACTTATAATAATTGCAATATAAAATAAGATCATGTAGCTCATTCTCAGGAACTGCTTCTTTAACTCTGTCAATCGTATAAGTCTGGAAAATGTTAGTCCAGTGAGTTATTTTTAGTATTCATAAAACTTGCCTCTGAAACAGTTAAAAAGTGAAGTTTTTTTGGCTAGAATGGAGTGTTTCCTTAATAGTCAGATTTGTTTCTAACATATGCTGAAGGAAGACTGTATTTAATTAAAAAAAAATACAGTTTTAATTTTTCATTCATTTCTCTCTGCTTCAAAACTTTGGGTGCATCACTGTTGATTGGAATTAGAACTTGGAATTTTACTGAAATCAAAGGAAAATATTCCCTTGCTGAAAGGAACAGTGTAAAGTCACAGCAGGAATGTCCTCTGCATGCTGCAATCATCTGTAGCTGCTGGGGGGACTGGATGCAGTGTAGCTGATGCTCTAGCCTGGGTCCTCAGCTAAGCAAATTTATTCAGCTACATAATTTGTATTGCAAAGACAGTTAAACAGCAGTACTTCAGTATCTCTTTATAAGGTTGCATGGAGCAATGCAGACATTGGGTCTGTAAATAAATTAACAGGAAAAGCCTTCACTTGGAATCATAATTAAGTGGCCAAAATCAAAATATCGTACAGAAATTTCTTTGTATTATTGGATATTTGGTTACTAAAGATTTTTTTTTTTTTCAGTTGTGTGCTGATACTACTACAAGTCTCAGAAATACAGTGCCAAAGAAGTCAAATAAATAGTCTTTGTTGTTCTAGTTGGCTATCAAATGGTAAATATTGGTATGCTATGGTAATTACTAGCGCTGTAAGGAGTAGGGATTGGGAGAGAAATAGCTTTACCCTGGAATATTACTTTGAGGGGGAAGAAGTTAGCAAATATAATCCCAGGGTTAAAATGAACATTTATCAATAATGCTTTACAAATAAGTAGGCTGTTTCCTTTTTGTAATCGTTGGGATGACAGCAGTAAATTATTCATCTGCAAACTCTGTTTCTGTACTGAACTGATGGCTGAGGTTTGTTGTGCTTACCAGGCAGATACGTGTTTGCTATGTAAATGATGGAATAGCTGGCTGTTCTTACTACCTCTGTAATGAGCTACAACAGTGATGGGGAGATGTTGTCTGTCTAAAGAAAAAGACAGATATTTCACCTAGGAAAGAAGAGCTTGGGAAAACATATTTCCTGTTTGGTATGCTATTTGAAAGAGCAGATCAGAAAGAAGCATGTGACTTACAGTTGGTTTATATCAGTCCTGTCTTCCTTTACTTACCAGGCTTTTCTTCTTCGAGGCATGTGTACTTTACAGCAGAAATGAAAACAAATATTATCAACTGTCTTGACCCTGATTTGGAAAGAAGTTACTGAAGCATATTATGTCTTAAGGGTGTTTGCTTTGTGTATATTTCAATTATCGAAGGAATGTATGCTGTTGAAAAACAGAGGTTATTTCCTGGTTCTTTCTTACCTCACTTTCAATTAAATCAGATTTCTGTTACCATAGCATTGCCTACCCATGTGCTACCTAGTCCAGTGCTGGTCATTTGTGCATGTTTTCTATTCATCCGTGTGGCTGTTCTTACTCTTTCTGAACTAACAGCCCCTGTCCATTATCTTTTGGTCTGTGTGGGGGTGGTCAGGCAGCTGTTCTTCACAACTGATGCAATTGCTAATATGTTTCCTATGCATGAAGGCAGACTTCTACTCAGTATCCCTGGGGACTTGAAACATCATTTTTATCATGTTGGAACTACAGGCTCTGTCAGCCCAGTGAAGTTGTTCTCAATTAGTATGAGGCAGTCCAATTCAGAAGGGAATAGCTGCTCCTGTTCAAGCCCATTTTTCTTTGAGTGTTGCCTACACTCATTTCCAGCTGTTACTGTGCATCTCTTGGCAGCTAATGGGGTTCACTGGGAACATCTATCTCAAAAGGAAATGCCTGAGTCAGTGTCTAGTTGAATGAATGGAGATTTTCACACACACAAAAAAACAGTTAATACCCACTTAGCTAATTATCTCTCAATGTACATGATCATCCTTTCCAGTCCAGTAATTAAAGAAAATCAAGTGGAACCTTGCTAATTTGCACTAATGTTGGGAACAACCTATTGCCAATTACTGCATTTTGTGAATTAGTACAAAGGAAAATAAGCACTCTTTACAAACTATAGAATAACATGTGCTGAACCTTACACAAGAATGCCACGGTATAATTCTGCTGCCAATAATCCACCTGTACATGTAGGGGAAGTTAAGATGTTACGAATTCAGGACAGAATCTTACACTGAAGTTCACCCTTTGTTAATTGTATGAAGATTACTATACCAAGGTCTAAAGCCATATAGTGCTTCTTGAATACCATTCCTCTGTTTTCTAACGGTTCAGTGAGACTTTGAGAGATCTCGCTACATTCTAATACAACCTAAATTTCTCCT
Source organism: Chloroceryle aenea (assembly GCA_013399075.1). Taxonomy (NCBI): domain Eukaryota; kingdom Metazoa; phylum Chordata; class Aves; order Coraciiformes; family Cerylidae; genus Chloroceryle; species Chloroceryle aenea. Next base: position 183,199 of record VWZY01000037.1, read on the forward strand.
CCTTCAAAGCAGCTGCAATTGTCCCCATGGCTGCCAGCGCCAGCATCTTGCTTTGATCCTTTTGAATTGTTGCAAGGAGCTGAGAAGTCCTTCTGAAAATCCAGTGCAAGTTAAAGATCACTTACTGATGTATTTTAAATGCCTCCGTTACCTTTTCCTCCATAAAAGTAGCTTTGTGGACAATTTCTGTGTGTGGCTGACTTACAAGCCCAGTCCAATCCTGTTTATAGTGCCAGAGCTAACCCTGTGTTTCTCAGACATCCGTTTTTCTCTTAGAGATTGTTGGGTAGCCCCTAGAAAGTAGGCTGCATTTTTGCCCACATGCTTTCTACTAGCTCTCCTGATTGCTTTAGACATGAGTGCTGTCCAGATCCCAGGAAAATCCTAAATCCCCTGGTGAAAGTATACTAAAAACTCCTGGCTGTTATGAAAAAATTAGGTGTCAGTTGCAGACCTAATCATTAAGAGGCAAAAGGCTATTTTGGCACATTTTGGGATTTCTGTACCCACTCTCACCTGAACACCAAATAAAGGCAATTTTTTAATGTTCAGATAGAATTGATCCTCATAGTTTTGCACCCGATCTTGGTGAGAAAGAATTGGTGAGAAAGAATTAATACAACTTTGCACCGAATTTTATTAAACTTCTGTTCCCTAGTTGCAGGCATATTTTCATTATTATTTTTATTACCTTTGATGATGAAAACAGCAATTCAGAAGCAGGAGCTCTTCTTTCTATATGTGTTCTCATCCTCTGCCTGTCTTTGAATGAGTTAAATTTACCTCTAAAGCCAAAATTATTCCTTTGCAACTTTAGCTTCACAGTGATACTCTTTAATAGCTGTACATTTTTTCAGATCCTCTCTCCATCCTGTCCAAGGTGGTATCTGTATTCCTTTTATTGGAATCTCTCCAGTAACAGTAGCACAGACTGACTGAACTCTGGATGTTTGTCACTTTCCAGAGCTCCAGGTTATGGATAGGAAGGTGAAACTCTGCATGTAGAGCAGCCAAGTCTGCAGTCTATGACCTAATGGCAAGACAATGACAATCTACTACGATGCCCTGCTTTTCAGCTTAGGCTACCTTTGCTTTTTTTGTGGAGACACCTAGTTACAGGAAACAGCTGGTAAGCTCCAGAAGCCACATGCCTTAAGTTTTTCATTTTGTAAGATGTAAATTTAGAAAAATAGAAAATGGGAAATTAATACACGTTATGCTTGTATTCTACCAGCTGTCTTTTTGGTGGTGGAAGAACTAGTGAAATAAAAATGCTTGGCAACAAAGTTGTGAGAAATGGACCAGAAGATAAGGTTTATTTTATCCCTGCTCCTTTACATTCTGATTTCCAAATCAGAGTCAGTTCCCCCAACTGTTCAAGCCCACTTTATTTTCATTACAAATAGAACACCTGAATATTTAAATCAGTCCTAATGACTCAAATGATTAAGTTGCTTTTTGAGATTTGGTGTTCTGAGTCATGTAATAGCTTTTTGGAAAGCATAGTCTTCCCTAAGCTCATAATTAAAAAATTCCAAAGTAGTTCCATTAAGAATTCCATTTTAATGGTCTTGTTCCATAATTCTGATACAAGTCGGCTACTGGATTTGGTTAATTAGAAGTAAAAACCAGTACTAAGATAACTAATACATAAAAATCAGTGTATTTTTTTTTCCTAAATGCAGGTATTATGCTTGGGATAGGTGATGTCTTAAACCAAATACTCTGTCCTCACTGCCTGGTTGCATCCTTTCCCCACCTGTTGCACACCCTCAGTCTATTCACTGGGGGTACAGAATAAAAAACAGAGGAGACCTTGATGCTGTGCAAATGCTATTCAGCAACAACTAAAACATTAACTTGTTGTCAGCATAGTTTTGATCACAAGTCTAAAACACAGCACCGTACAAGCTGCTATGAAGAATAACTGCATCCCAGCCAGACCCACACAAAGATAATAAAAAGGCTGGTGAAGTTGATGTCTGAAGTAGGACTGAAGAAATTGTTTTTTCTCAGCCTGGAGAATAGAAGGCTAAGAGGAAATCTAAGCACATCTAAATCACAATCTAGAAAGATAGCTACAAGGTGGAGGTTCTCTCTTTGCAGTATTGCATGGTGGTAGGAGAAGAGGCAAGGGGGATAGTTGCTTCAGGAGAAATTCTGTCCTGGGTATAAGACAAAATGTCTTCACCATGTGAATCTTCAAAATAAGTTGCCCAGAGAAATGGTGAAATCTCCCTTGCTAAAATGTAATAAATGCATAGAATACCCATATGTAGATTCCAGGGGGTTTTGAAAAAACTGAAAATCCTACAGTTGAGAAGGAAATATAATTCAATAAACAGTGCACTTAATAGGAATCAATATCTTTTACAGTCTGCTTCTCCCTGCTCTGGTAACTGAGGTGCGTAGTTTCCCCTCAGTGTGTTAGTTCTTTGAACTCTAAAATGAGGACAATTTTTATTTTTATTTTTTTGTTAACATACTAGCAGATTATTATCCAGTAAGCACTAACAATGGAAGTGCTGTTTGTGATACTGTGTAGTTGCTTTTAGCCAAGCATTTCTTTTATTTAGCAGGTATTTCTCAGGGACAAGGCCATTTTGAGTTGAAATATATTGGTGTTGAAACAGCAGTGAGTTTTCATGGTTTTCTCTGCCTTGGAAATAGTTTAATATTAAAGCTTAAATAAGGTACAAATCCACCTAAGATTTATGTTGTGGGTGTATATTTTTCTGTTACTGTTTACGTTAAAATTTTGCAGCTGTTTATTTTCAGTTTGAAGGAAGATTGCTTAAATTATGCTTTAAAAAGGTTTATTTTTGAATTTTTGAAAGAGGCAATGAAAGTATTTTCCTGATATTGATAGGTATATATTGATTTTTGTATTGTGGTTCCTGATAGCACTTTTCAAGGGGCACAGATTGTGAATGCAACAAAAACCATCAGACAGATACTGTCAGGAGCAGGAGGAGGAGTTCACTGGAGTTCACTGAGAGTGTCATGTGAAAAAATTCCCTTGTGTAGATTTTTTTTTTCCCTTCAAAATATGATGAGTATTTATTGTGGCATGGCTTTACATGGGTTAATAGGAGAATCTAACAGCAAAAATTGTGGCAAAATGATGAGATGACAATCATATGTTTGCATAAACAATATATGCTATAAGCATTTGCCATTTTAAAACATAAACTGAAGCAGAACAGATCTGATCTGGTCCTTCATCAAAAGAAGAGTGAATAAAGCATCTGAGTTACATGGATGCAGCGCAATAATTGTGCAGGGAGTCTTAGAAAACTGTAAAGCTCACAGATGTAATGTTTCAAAAAGGAAGAAAAGTAAAAAGATCATCCAGATTAAAGTAACTTCTTTAAAAAAAAATGGTTTAGTCATATTATAGAAATAAAGAACAAGGAAGAGGGTTAATTGTTGCCTTCTTCCCTCCTGGGAAATATATCAGACCATATGTTTGAAAAGAAAACTTTCTTTCAGTTCTGTGGCAGCTGATGTTAGAAAACTCTTAAGATAGTGCAGTACTGACCTCCTGTGTTTCAGGATATAACAAGATAAATGTGTGAGAAAATGTTTTGCAATTATGAAATAACACATCGATGGCTTTTTGCTGATGTGTAGGGAGAAAAAAGAAACCCATAAGGCCGTCTTCTAGTTCAGCATCATAAACACTCTCCTTTGTGAATTCAGATTTATTCTGGTGGTATCAGGCAGTACATGGATAGTAGCTTTTGCCAGGAAACTCTGTATTATCACTTTTATTTTCATAGTAATAGGTGAATCTATGGGATTTGGATCTTTCTCCTTTAAAACATTTACCATCCTTGTATTGCTCCTGTCTTATTTCTACAGTTTCGAGATGTGTGAGCAATAAATTTGAATCACCAAATAAAAGCCCAAGTTGTGAATTAGACAAGGAAAAAGGTACTTGTAAACGAGGCAGTTGCTGTGAGGGTCCAGACCGTAGTCCATCTGTTATTTATTTCCTATTAATTTTTTTTGTCTTGCTACTCCGATAATTTTTTTCAGTTAGTTTCCTGTTGTTTCTAGTCTTCTATTAATAATCTCTCCTTCATTTTTCACATTTTCTCCTTATCATGCCTTGGTCTCTTAACTTTTTCTCTGATCTCTTCTAAAAATAATTTCTCATGTACTCAAATGACGTAGTTATCTGTCAAACTCATTGATATTTCATCCCTAAAATTTTGTTCAAAAGTTCATGTTTGCTTTTGTAAAACAAATAAGGAATGCTTTATGTTGGACTCTCTTTCTCTGGAAAGCCTTGGTTCTGGGATGTAATTGATTGTTATGTCAAGATGCAGTGGAATCCAGCTTGGGAAGGATTGATTATGAGCGTAAAGAAAAAAGGCTTCTTCTCTGCTGATGGGTTAGGGGGGAAGGGAGATGAAAAAGAAAAGAAAAAGGAGGAGAGTGTAGGAGAAGGAAGAGGTTAAGAAGAAAAAACTTTTAGACCTCTCAAAAAAAGGGTTTGAAGGATTGTGGTGAACAGACCTTTTTAGAACATGTTCTGTGTTCTCGCTAATTATTTTGTGATGCTTGTATGCTAATGTGATAGGGGCTGGAGAAATAGCTATAACAGGGGTAAATCCATTGTACGTGATTCATTCAGTTTCTCAAGTATCCAGGGCATAATATGTATTAAAAATGGTCAGTAGTTTTTCTGGCTTTTTATGGAGGGTTTTGAACCTTTTGCAGTGTTACAGCATTGGGTTTTGACTGGTGAATATCTTTATAGTCGTAATCACTTTATGCTGTAATCAGTGCTCTCTTCTGCGTGATAAGGGAAGACTGAGCATTATATGTGCATTTCTAACCTGGACATTTAGGACTTGGAAATGGATAAGTGGATTACAAGAAATGTTACCATTCTTAAGTGTGGGTTTTACAACGTGTCTGTATCGTTTTCAGCAAAGGAGGAGGAATAAATAGATGGCATTTCAAAATGTGTTGCAAAATGGTATCCAGGAGCAAAGTTTGCTTCTGCCTTCGATTTTCTCCCCACCGAGGGTCAGCTGATAATGTGAATGATGGCTCAGCAGGGGCCTGAGAAGACTTTCTCAACATCATCTAGAGTTCCTGTACATCCCAGTATGGATGGAGATAGCACATCTGGCAGTATTTGTTTTGAAGCAGGAAGCATGAGTTTGGGATTGTGGCACTGTCTCTGTTGCACTGGCTGGCAGAGCAACTTGGAGCACGTGAAAAGCATACACTGCAGCCATTCAAAATGTGGTTGAGCATCTGTAGCCGTGTACACTCCCTTGAATTCCTGGCAGAAATTCCAGCTGAATCAGCTAGAATTGCACCTGGCACTTGTGTTGTGCTATGGTAAAAGGAACGGGTTGACCTAAACAGTTTTATGTGGATTTAGTTATGGAACTCTCAATAAAATCAGTGCTAGCTTTAAGGGCTGTATATCACTTTGGAGTAGATAATACATACTGTGCTTGGGTAGTTTTTGTATTTTTCTTGAGGAGGAAGAATAGTGTCCTGTTTTGCTTACTGAGTCCTTTTTTGGTTGTGAGATGTGGATGTAATTACTGGAGTCATGGAATTGCTTTATTGTAAGCTGAAGGAATCATAAAAAGGTTCATGGGAAACATGGTGTTTCTCTGGGCTCTGCTGAAGCTTTTTTGACATTTAAAGCAGCAAGATGTGGTGTGGGGTTCACAGAGGATTTCAGGCTGTAGTTAAAAGTAAGTTGGAATTTGTTTGACCTTTTTCCCTGTACATTCTTGCCAGAGCATTAGGTGGCTGAGGTCAAACTGAAATGTGTCACTGGTCAGTGTCTGAATTTAATTAGTAGGAAAAGACTTGGAGAACTCTAAAGTACAAGATGCTTGATCACCACCTAACCATTTCAAATAAAAACAGAACATGATCTGTTTGTGTTTTTCTTCCACCAGCTGGTACCGTTTTCTTGAATTTGTTTCTAAATTCAAGGTTTAAATGTGGGAAATGTTACTGAAAACTGTTTTACTACCAGGCTGGTTACTCAGCTTGGTTTATGACATCGCCAGTGGTTTCTCTGGACAGTCACTACTACATGTTACACATAATAACAGAAATTATGGCTGTTTACCATATTTGCTGAGCTGATTTCCTTGCTCCTATTCATAATTGCAAGCTTTGTGTTTATAGATAAAGAAAAATCAAATTCATACATTTTATTAAAGAGACAGAGACTGTTGTAGATGATTATGATAAACTGTGATATAAATACTCACTGACACTTAAGAAAAGCAACAATTTCAGCTAGCTGGATGATTTTCCTAAGCCAAAACACCGTAGTAACACTCTGCATCTTGGTAACAAATATGTTTGCAATATCTCAAACACTTTTGTTCCAGCACTTTGACCTGCCTGATTTTTTTATGTATTCCTATCAGTGTTTAAACTAATGGCAGACTTGAATAGCTCTGAAACAATGATGTGCCCCCAATTTAAAAACACAGTGCAAAGGCTTGAATTCTTTTACACATAGTTTTTTAATAGTTATCATATACAGGATAACAGAAGAAATTCTATGATATTAAGTGTGCATGATAGGGAGTTTTAGTAAAATCCAATTTTTATATGTATTGCTTATTGCCATGTTACCAAAATGACTCTCTAGATTTCCTTCCAAAGTACAATTTGGATACGGCCTTTAATTCTAAATCTTCAAGTATTTGTTAACAGTCATGGCATCACAAATACATGTCTACTTTTTCCCCCATAAAACTGTGTTTTTTTTATTGGCTATTAAAGAGTAATAGAAATGGAAGTGAAATTTAATAGATTGGTCTGAAGTGTAGGACTATACCAAGAATGTTTTCTCTGGTCATATTCATGGCTTTCTCTGAAGATACTCTGCATCATCACTTATTCACATATCTTCTGTGCTTTACATTTTAAATTCTTGACTGACTTGGCAAAGTGATGGGTGTTGGAAGAGAGAGGAGGTAATTGGTCTGCTGTTAACCAGTGTTGCCACAGTGTAGTTATTTTGGTCATTGTATCAATAGGGTAGGTAGAGAATTATTGAGTCTGTGGTGCTCCAGTTAAGCTGCATTGTGCATTCAGTAAAAACTGCCAGTGCAGAGCCCTCGATACCAAGTTTGAAATGGAGTCCCCTTGAATGCCACGGGGATGCAGCCTTGTGGCAGTGCTGCTGTAATTTCAAGGTTCCTCATGTTTATCAGAGGTTCTTCCTCACACTGTTCCCAGTGTGTCCTTTGATCTCTGTTCAGCAGGACATCTCTTAGTAGCATGAACCAGTAACAGCCTCAGTTGGCATTTACTGGTAATAAATAATTTCAGAGGATAAAGCATTTGTCGAAATTTAGCTGATAGGTGGAAATGCTCAAAACAAATTTGCTTAGCAAAGTGCTTGTGAAAAGAAATAGTTAAAGGAAATAGAAAAAATCAAGTTACTGGTTCAAAGTTATCTCACAGCAGAGTTGTGTTTAATCTTACTGCACAATGCGATTGTGACAACAAGTTTCTGCACATATACCATGATAAATGGGTGCTGTGCTTTGATGGTAATGATTACATTATACTTGTTGGCATTTATAGGACATAGCTGTGGTTTGTTTTTTGTGTAGGTTTTTTTTTATTATTATTTTTAGAATATTCAATCTTCTTGACGTGTTTTCATCTATTGTTTTCTTTGACAGTTGGGATAAGACCATGAAGTCAGGTGGCAGAGGCCGTAAGGGTCTCTGATTGCTGAACTGCTTCTTTGCTTCAATTTTCAAGTTAGACTTTCTTGCTATAGTTGTTATTTTTGTGTTTCTACTTGGTGTTTTATTTCACCTCTAAAACAAAAAAGCCAAAGTCTTTAATCTTTGCCTGCAAAATTGTAATTAGATATGTTGTGGATGTAGATTAGTAATGTGCACAAGCAACATGCTGCCTAATTGCCTACTACATGTGTGCAAACCAGAGGTTCTTCATTGAGGCAAATGAACCTGCAGGTTGCTTTTGCTCTCCCCCATCAGAAAAATTAGCCTTGCATACGCTTCACATTTTAAAGTAATAACTGATCTTAGTTTGGAATGGTAATAACCATCTTGAAGCAATGAGACTTCAGAGAAGTCTTAAGTGCTTTGTGCAGTTACCACAATCATCAACAACAAAAAAATCCATATGAAATTCAAATATGATTTCTTTTTCATTTAATTTTAGATGACAGATCAATAAGTGTGGGTCTCTGGTTCGGTCCTTTGTATTCACCTACAACTCTGGCACCCAGCTGTTTCCTTCCTACTCGAGTTTTTCTCTTCTGTGTTGAGTTGCCATCTTTGTAATCTGAACACTTTTGGCTGTTTCTGCAGCTTTTTTGCTATATGGCCTGTGGAGAAGCTGGAAGGGAAGACAATGATGAACCATTAGCAAAAATAATAGAATTCATACTATTCAGTTATAATTCAAGATAGACTTGCCTTTAATTATTTTTGTTTATTTAATGAGTTGCCATGTGTTTAACACTGTCATCCTTTTGATGGATTCCCTTTGCTTTATGGTAGCTTTTATTTGTCTAATTGTGTATATTTTAATAGTTAACGTTTCCTATTCCTGTCTCATTTGATGCTGGTGCTATTAACAAAGAGAAAACTGAGACCAGATGGTTGCCAAACAGTGAAGCCACCTGGTATTCTAGCAATGCCAAATATATTTTCCCCTCCATTTTTCTTTAAAAAATGACTGAGACAGATCCAGGATTTTTTGAAGATCCCAAGAATGTTTGCATGCAGCTAGGCAAATATCCTTGCAATTTTCTTCCCTGCTGTTCTCTCTCTCTTTCTCTCAGGTAAGTCCATCTCACTCTCTGTTGTCCTGCTCCCATCTTCCATTTGAGCTCTGTGCTGCTGCCTTTCAGGCATGTGATTTGTAGACCTTCTTCCAGCAAGCTGCCTCTGAGGCTGCAGGTGAAGTACTGACCTGGACCACTGCTTGCTCTACCACCCCTGCAGCTATCAGCGCTGTAGTAGTGGCATGAGGAACTATCATTGCAGGCAGCATCCAACCTGCCAGGAGCCCTCCAGGAGCTTCTCCACACCCCTTGGGCTATTACTAATGCATAGCAAACAAGTGAAAAATGACCTTGAAGAGCAGGGCATTTTGGATGCAGTAGCCTGCGGCTTGCCATCTGATGCCTTGTTGAGTTGAGGGCCAAAAGAGAGCTGAAGCTGTTGTCAGAGGTGTGACAGCCTGAGTTGGGACTGACATGATCACAGACAGAGGCTACAAGAGTGCACACACATTGTACAGTTTGCTCTGAGTGACAGGAGTTAGACTAAGCTAACCAGAAACATTTTTTCCTCTGATATGAACTCCATCTACACTCTGCTCCCCATGCCAGTGCCGTATGCTGAGATGAGCTGTGCCATGTGAACAGTGACAGACGAGCTGTTCGAATGTGTGCTTCTCACACATTCAGAAGTCTGGTGTAGGCAGTGCCTGTGTCAGTATTGATACATCTTTGAGACAAACAGTGTTAACACACCATATTGACACAGGGCTGGGTCAGGGAATGGAGTCTAACTCCTCACTTAGCCACTGGCAGTCCTTATCCCTCCCTTCCCTCCCTTCCTGATTTCCTGGACACTGCTGATTTACAGACCCCCAGATACCTTGAATGACACTGATGTGAACCCTTGGGTGCTGTGGCTCAGTGAGTGCAGGTGTCTCTGTCTGAACACTTGAGTTCTGGCAGAGAGAACGGCTGCCACTATGTCAGCTCTAAGCAAATACCCAGATTGCTGCAGTGTGTAGTGGCACTAGACCTAGAACAGCTGTACAAATTCAGTATTGCACAAAAAAAGCAATATCTACCTGTAAAGTGTTTATGCTCCATCTGTAAGGGCCAGGAGAATAGTGTAAAGAGATGAGGAAATGAATTAAAAAAAGACTGTTTGGTATTTAGCAGTGTGAGAGAGAGCTCTCTAATGCTGTGTGGATGATGTACATGGATCTACTCATTTCTTAGTGTTCCTCTCCTGTGCTGTGATCTAGCCATGGTTGCGGCAGCACTGAACTGTCTCCTCAGATCCCCCTGTGTTATGCTGTGCATATGGTGCTTTTATTCCTTTGCTCACCACCCTCTTACATTAGGTACCTGTTCCCAGCACATTCTGAAAGTGTCAGAGGCAGGAGTCATCCTTCTGTTGGTGGGTGTTGAACTTCACTATTGCTCTGCCAATGATTGCCTTGCTGCTAATGTGGTCTCCATAGACAGCTGCAAGCCATGACGTGAAATAGTCCCCTTCAGCCACTGACTTTAGTTGAAGCTGAGTTTCTAGAGGTCCGTGTTCCTGCTGGTTTCTGTAGGCTGGACACAGTCCCATTACAGACCAGTTTGGCAGCAGGGCTTTTTTCAGGGAAAAGACATCAGAATGGCTTCTCTTCAAAACTTCCCATCCTTTTGGAAAATAGTCACGTTTAAAATACTCCTCTGTATCTTTCCATCGGGCAGAACTTACAATGTGCATTTAAGCTTTGTGATAGGAAAATGACATAAACCCAATGTCTTAGTGGAAACATTGCTCTTAAAAGTGCCTGCTCAGGGTTATTCCTATTTGACCTATTTAAGTAGCAAGGCATAATGATTCAAATGTGCTTTATGGGGGCAGTTGCATGAAGTGACAAGGATGTTGCTTTTGTGAGCTTTTCTGTTGTGAAGGGAGAGTTTTTGCCTTCAGACCTCTATATTATATTAGAACTAATTTTGCAACATTTACCATTTCTTAGAATACATGAATGTGCATTGAAGTTGACAGGAGACCCAAGGATCAAAGTTGCTGTTGTGAGTGTCTGCATTTCCCCGCAGCAGAAAATATTGAAAATTACCAAGGAGGAGGACAATCATAGTTTGGAATCTGGAAAGCTTGTATCTGATCTCTGTAATTCAAATAAGTATGTTGGAGAGCACATTGTGCAATTGCCAGAAGTTGTGCCTTCTCCTATTATGCCAGTGCATGAGAGTCCTAGGGACTTTGGATGAAATTCTCTGCAATTAATGAACATTTCAGTGCATTTAAATGGAACTCTCTTTTTCAGCAGGCTGACTCTATTACTTGCAGAACCTGTATTTGCCTTCTATGGAATGTACCTCCCTGCACAGGTGAATTGAACAGGGCAGACCAAAAATCACCATTGCATCTTTCCTGTGAGATATGATATTTCCTGAGATATTAAATCAAGGATAACATGCTGGCTGAATGTGGACTGAGCCTTCTCCCTTCCAGATAAACAAATCTCAAAAAAATTTGCAAACCTTTTCATATCTAAGAAAATGAACATCTTTCAGGGTTTTTTTAGGATTGTGTACCAGTCCTCCTATTTCCTTGCATACAAATGTAATGTATCATTTGTACTGTTGCTGTCAAACTATCCCTGCCACTACTCTCTTTTCCCTAAAATAAAAATATTAGGTTGTCTTGGAAGGGAGAAATTTTTGCCTATCAGAAGTGAGAAAGAAAAATGAACAGTATTGAAAGTTACAACAAAGTTATTTTTATGAGTCTACTTGTTTTGCAAGTAGAAGGCTTTGCAGTAATGGTAAAGCTCAGCTGTGTAGATGTTTTAAAAATCTAAAAGCACTCAGAAGGTAGGATGTATAGAGATTTAGGAATGTCATTCCTGTCTTATAGGAGTCAATGACCCCTTTCCTGCTTTTCCCTGGTCAGTAAAGGGGGAAAAAATCCAACCCAAATGCCAAGCCTCTGGCCTTTAATGCTCCAAACTAAAAAATAGTTGGGTTTATTATACATTTCTACAGAAGTTTTGAAAAAGCACCACAGTATAGCATTTAAATAACAAAAATCCTTCTTGAAATTCCCCCTGTCTCTCCACTAATGCCATTTAACAAAGGGAGCATTTTTTACAACAGGGTCATTTGTAACTGTTCTCTTGTTCTCTTTCTCTTCCCTCCCTCCCCTCCTGCTCATTATTAGTAGTTAACATCTCTGATAAGAAATGCAGTGTACAACCATGTCCTGCTCCTTTGGGATGCCTGGTCTTCATTTTTATTTTGTTTGTTTTGTTTTGTTTTCTGGTTGAGTTTTGTTTTGGATTTGTTTTAAAAGTTTTCAGATCATTTCTGGAATAATTTCTCTAAATTGTGGATCTTTCCTATTATTTCTGCCCTTTTTTTGTGTGTGTGTATCTGCAGACCCTGTTACTACACCCCACTTTTTGCTCTGATCGTAGCCCATCCAACTGTCACATTTTAGCCTGCAGGGAGCCTTCTGGTACTAGCATTCCTGCCTTGTTATTATTAGAAGGGCATCTCTCACAACATATCCCTCGCTGTTTGAAGCAGAAGTCATGTGTATTCAGTAGGAATGAATAATGGATATATTTAAAGGGTACCTTACCCTTCTCATTCCTTTGCACATCATAAATATCCACTCTTTTGGTTTGGTTTTGCGTATTACTCTACAGACGCAGTTTGAAAAAATCTGGTGATTCAGCTCTCAATTTTAAATAACACTGTGCTATATGCAGCTGATAATTTCTGTGCCTAAAAACTGATCCCACACCAAACCCAGTGCTGGTGTCCATGTGCAGCTCTAGAATTCTGAAGGGTAGGGAACTGGTTACAAATACACGAAAATACAACATGATAGGAAATGTATGGATGACATGATGGGGAGTGTTTGAGCTCTGGATAGAGTTCATTCCACCTGGCTTTAGATGTCTTTTTAAGACAGATAAAGATATTTTAGGTATTTTTAAGATATTTTAAATACAGGTATTTAAAGATGTTTCCCATATCTTCAGGATGAGGTGAGTTCTCTGAAAAATACGTTTCTCTCCACTCACTCTGAGTGGATTGGTTGATGAGGTTGCATGTAGGTGTCTGTGTTAGAGACACCTGCTTTTTGTCTGATGAGCCCACAGTCCCTTGCTAGTGACTACCACCTGAAGCGTTCTCTGGGACAATGGTTGTATGAAAGGATAAACTGAAATTACTTGGAATTTTCCTAATAACTGTAACAAGCTTTAGATAATGTTCCCAGAAGAGATCCTAAAATTGAAGGCCAAGCTTGACTTAATTATCTGATCTCAGTTTAAAGATGTTAAATGATTTTGAGGGTGGGATGAGGGGACTGGATGTATTTTTATTGCCCATTTTACTTAGATAAATGACAATTGGAATGGCCTAATTATTACTCTGTTATTATCAACACATCAAAACTATCCCCAAGTTACGTTCTCACTGTAGTGCTTTTTTTTTAGCATGTGGCTAAAAAAATCTTAGGATTTTGTGATATGTATCCCTTGGGTCCGTTGGGTCTTGTAGTTTCAGGAGTCTAGGACAACCAATGTATCTTTCCTCATGAGCTGTGACAGGACAGGGTTTCAATTCCCTGTGTGCTTGGGGAAGTGTAAGGTCAAGCCAGAGACTCTGAGGTGATGAACCTGTATCCTCTTTGTGAGGTAGATTACGTGTGTAAGCATGTTCTAGGTGTAGAGACAAACAGTTTGGAGGTATTGGAAATTGTATGCTCAGATGATTCAAGCATCGGAATGGATGAAGAAAAAGCAGTTAGAACCAGGCTGCAATGCTTATTTTACTGGTAGCCTGTGTCAACTTCTGATCTTAATTCTTGTGGCTGTAATTTTGGAATTGTACGACTTTCCTCGGTTTCTAACACTTTAAATCTGCTTGTTGTTACCATGATATTTGAGAGGCTGATCATGTGCATTTATAGGAGGCTGCCTACATACTGAATTCTATAACAATTCTCTTAAGTGATTCATCTAAGGAACTACTCCAAACATTAACATTTCCAGTGATTCATTTCTCTTCACAAACACCTACCTTGATAGTTTTTGGAATATTAGTTGGGACAAAACAATATTTTCTGTGGTTTTTGCTGCTGCAGCTGGAATTTCTTAAGAATATCTGACATTCAAAGTAGAAAATGCAAGCATACAAGGCTGAACTGTCTGCTATCTATTTTCTCGTATGAAACTATCTTTCTTAAATAATTTTCTCTTCATCTTCCTTTACTTCCTGTTTTAAAACGATGAGCAAAATAGGGAGATTACAATCTGACAAAATGAGGTTTACTGTTAGGTTCTACCCTAGTTTAAGTAAAACTAATCTGTGCATGCCAAGCTGCAGGCATTAACCAGAAGGTGATTTTAAGGACTTCCATACATTTTTCCATTTTCACTTCCAACTTTTAGAAAGGAATTTCCTCCTAAAGCACTCGGGTATCTTCATGGTGCCTTCAGTAGCTCGGGGTTTTATCTTCATTACTGAGTGGCAGAAAGGTAAATTGGAGGGCAGAAAAGTGTTATTGATTTCAGAATCTAGTTATGGTTAAACTGAGAAGTTAGGTAGTCTGTCTCCCCTGTCCTTGTTTATACAGATATAGGGGAACTGACTGCACAAGAAATCCCTAACTAATACGGCAAAGGGGGCACAGTGTGTCTACAGCCGGGGTTACACTGCAGGCTTCCTCTTGATATATCTGTTTCCAAGAAATAACCAATAAATGGTAGAAGAAACAGTTGTAAGGAGCTTACATAAGAGCACTAAAGGAAAATGATCCATTAACTCCATTTAGTAAGAGGTGGCATGTTCTTACTAAGGAAGTAGACAAGAAGAGCTGTAGGATTAATGAGACATGAGGAGTTATTAATTTGAGTGGTATATAAGGTGCCAGCTGCATGGCATCTGAGTGACAGACATGAGAGACCCCAACTTTGCTAAGCAGAGGACAGAGGGTGTAATTGCACTGTGTCCTGTTGCCTTCTGTAATGCCTGTCTGCCTGCATGTCTGCATTGCTGAAAGCTAGATTTTTTTTCAGATCCTTGTCCTCCGCACTTTGTTCCGAGCTGCATTCTAGTTGCTCTCAGTTGGACTCATTTCAGGCTCTGCTACAGCAGTGCATGTTCCCTGATTTTTTGGCAGTCATTCATGAAAGTTTTAACAGATTTCCGCTCCCCCCCTAGGTCATGCATTGCCTTTTGCTGCCTGTTAGTGTTTGCTTTGGTTACCTTTTGTAATATATGACTACAACTTGCACCCTTGGTCTGTAATACAGTTTTCTGAGGTCAGTCTTCTTTACGTCCCATCTGGGGTCAATCTTCTTGATTCCCATGCTTATTTTTTAGTTCAGTTTTTGGCTCCATTCTTTGTGTGAATTTTCCATGCTCTTTGCACCAATATGGTCCTTGTGTTATTTGGAAGATTTATTAGGTAGGCTTTTTGGGTTTTATTTGGTGGGTTTTTGCAGAAAGGGGAATGTTTGGGATTTCTTTTTTTAACCCCTCCCCAGAATTCTGGTTGTGGCTGTCTGTGTATTCTGTGGATGTGCATTTTTGGGTTATATCTTTCTAGTACCCAGTGGGCAGATGCCTCTGAGCTCTGCTAGTACTATGAGCCAACTAAAGGCTGCATGACCATGGTTTGCATGGCGTTGAGCCCAAGGGAACATATCCTGCCTCTCAGCAGGACTTGCTAGCTCAGTCTTGATGCCCCAGCCAACCAGCAGTTATGCATTTTCTGTCCACCTTGGAGAGGAGACAGAACAAGCTTACATGTGCTTGTGATTTACTGCATGCTTCCTTCAGAGAACATGCTCATGAGTTCATAATTTTCCTTTCTGATAGAGAGAACAGCAAGGCAGTGACTGTATGTTTAGTTCAGACCCTGGAGTTAAAAACATATTCCAAGTTTTAGTGAATCAATATCTGAGACATTTAAAAATTTGTAAAAAATTTTTTCTTACCCCCTTTCTGTCTGATAATTAGATGTCTTGTTTGGAGAAGTTTGTTGATAGTGGTTTAATTTTTGAGGATATGATTAAAATTTGTGCTAATTTCTCAGGTTGCCTTTTGATACTATATATGTCAATCTTTCAATTTCCACCTGGAGATGAGATATGGTAAAGGCAGATCTATTTCTGCTGTGGCAGAGTAAGAAATCCTTCACCTCTGTTCCTTGGAGATAAACCAGTTGTAGCACAGAGCATACCAGGTGATAGGGAGTAGTCAGAAGATGTGACAGTATTTCTCTCATGTGAAGGGTCATGGAATTTGTTTGATGTAAAGTTTATTTTACAAGTTGAATTGATGATAGTTGCTGGTGGAAGTTGCAGGAAAACATCTTGTTCTGCCAGTAGCTTGTTCTTTATGTAGCCTCTGTGTGCATACTCGGGACAGCATTAGTGCTAAGTTTTAATAGAAAAGGATATGACTGACTTCCACTTTGCCCAATAGAAAAACAAGGTGGAAGGCACTTGAGCAGCATACTTAGGTGATTCTGCCCAAGAAATTATTTTTATGCCACTAAGTAGTTTCAATGGAAATAACGTTTGATGGAGTGAAGCCTAGGTGACTCGTTTGTATGTAAGCCTGTTGAAGCAGTCTCAGATCACTCTCTTTTCAGTTGTAATTTTACTTGGATCCCAGCTACTGTTCACATGCTATTGTGATACATCTGAACAGAGGAGTCCATCTTTTTCTCGTTCTGAAATTGTTGATCTCTCGCTGCCTCCAATTTCCTGTCCCTGCACATCCTGGGGCCTGGAACACTTTTGCCCATGCTTTTTCTGTGAGCCACTCTCACCATCCTCAGTATAAAGAGACCGCATTATAGAGACATTATCTCCAGAGTTCTATTTATAAATTTTAATTTGTATCCATCCAACATTTTAACTGTTTTGACGTGGGTTCCAAGATTTTTGTTAGTTAGAAGTAGTTCCTGGCAAAACTGCCAAAGTCAGGGAGTTACAATGCAGAGATTTGCAGATGGTTGGAGACTCGCTCAGGCATTCCCCTATGGGGTAGCACAGTCAGACTTGCCCAGTGTTTGAATTATGTGTATAGGAAGGCAGTGTATTTAATATTAGTGATGGTACTTGAACCTTTTTTACTCTGTACAGTTGCAAAAGTTTCTTTCCTAGTGTAGGAATGCTGGTCTATTCAGATTTAAAACATCTTTGAAAACCTCTTTCTCTCAGAAAGTTTCATTTGTTATGATAAATGCTTCAAAGCCATGAGTTGTGAAAATGGCTTTTTTCTGTATTAAAAGGAAAAGTTTCTAAAATCTGACCTGTGTGTATTCTAAGGAATGCTTGAAAAATTTGCAAAATGCAGTCTCAGGGGATATTTATTCTGTTTTTTTTTTACTCCCTACACTTTTTTCTGCTTTTAATGCAGATTCCTTTACTGTTCTAAGAACAATAAAACTAAAGGGATGAAATTAACCCTGAAGACCCTGTTTCAGCAAACCTCGTTCATTCATGGCCTTTTAGGAATCCATGGCTCCTTGACTTCACTAAGGAATGCCCACCCTATAGTTTCCAGTTCATATGAAAATCTGGAGGACATTTCAGTTTGCCCTGTTGTCCATTCCCAGTTTCTGTGTTCCAGATGGGTGTTAGGATTTACTGCAGATGATAGTTCTGACTATTGATTGACTGACAGAGCGATAGATTGACTGACAGAGGGAGGATCATGTTTTATTGCTATTGGGAGAAGCAATGCTTGGGCAGACTGGGTACTGACTGTTGGGTCTTAGACGGGACTTACATCTCCTGCTCTCCTCAGAGGTACATTTATGGGATTTAGAGCTATGGGCAGTGTTAGAAGGCAGACTTTGCTGTGAAGACTGAAACCTAGCTTTGTCAGATAGGATAATGTTATGGATCCTTTAAAGGTGGATTAGTCAACTAAAAGGAAGTCTTACTGAGTTTGTCTGGAATTGTTCTATACATATGATTTACCTGTAAACATTTTGTTTAGTCATCCTCATAAAACCCTAACTTAGAGAGTAAATTTTGTCTCTGTCTTGTGATAAAGTTTGTAAGAAGCAAGATATATCAAGGCAAAATCAACAGATGTAGGTGCTTAGTGGAAGAAGCAGATCCAAATAAGGGCATCTTTGCCAAGACGTGCCTCTAGGACCTGTACTGTGGGAGAGGATTTCTTGCCAGTCTGTGAAAACCACTGTATTAGCAGATGGTGACCTTTGGGAAGTAGTGTGAGCTGGGCACAGAAGGAGCAGATGGTTTTGGGCAAACCTCACGCACAACATACTGAAACAAATTAATAAATACTTGGGGTATGGTAAAGACTGTAGGTCAATGAACATTCCATTCAGGGCAAATGGGATATGAGGGGTCCTGTACTCTCATTCTACCCCTCTTCCAGTCTGTGGGATTATGCAGTTCATTGGAGTCAGGAAAGGGGTTCTTTTGGAGACAGACAATTGGCATATGTACTTTGTTGGTACAGGGATGTGGAGAAGGGACTGTTCAGGAAAGCAACTTTGACATTGCTTTAGCTTTTGGGCATTCAATATTTATTTTGTAGTGACTGAGTAGCTTGAGATAGAGATGGAATGAAGAGTGTTTCTGTGGTTGGCATTATTTACAGCTTTCCAATGATGATAAGATCATGAGGATCCACCATGTTGAATTTTTGCTCTATTTTTTTTTTTAAGTGTTTTTGCACTCCTGTGCTGTTTGTTCAACTGGTATATGCTTCTGTTATTTCAAATGAGTCTGGACTAAGGATAAGTGCCAAGAAACCCAGGAAGAGTAATCAATCCTTTCGGCTACATTTATATTTTCAGTGTATTTTCCCCAGGAAAAATTTATCTTTTTTTTTTTTTTCTAATAGGTGGCTTTGCTGCCAAGTAGCAAGTATACTTGCAAGAAAAATGAGCAGCATTTTCTTCAGTGTAAGATTTTATGTAGAGAGTAAGATGGATCCTCTGTCCTTGGCTGCTTCATGCTGACCTTGTGAATGATTTTATACAGTCCTGTCTTTGGGCCTCTCAAAGATACTTGCTGATGTCATGAATCCGAGAAATTTGTTTTGTTAAAGATCTGTTGGATCACTTAGCCCTTTCACTGAGGGTCTGTGCAGAATTACTTCTCATGAAGTATTTTAACTTAAAACTTTTTCATTTATGTTGATTTATTACTGTTTTATTTCTAATGTTTATGCCACACATAGCTTCTCAAAGGATCAATTTTTTCATGGTAGTCACCACTGAGGGTGCTCTGCGTTTGTGAGACTGCACTGAATTTTGGAGCCAAGAGGGAGGCATTATGAACCACTGGCTGGGATTTTGGTCATGAGTTGCTAAAAAGCATCCTTGTAGGAAATGACCACATTTATGATTTAGTCATCAGGGGTTATCGACATTTCCATTCCAAAACTAAATTTCAAGGGTTCCTGTTTGTTGTGGGTTGATCTTGGCTGGCTGCCAGGTGCCCACCAAGCTACGTTCTCACTCCCTCTCCTCAGCAGGACAGAGGGGCAAAATATGATAAAAAAAGACCCTCATGGGTCAACTTTAATGGGAAAAAAGAAAAGGTTAGTTATGGAAGCAAAGAAAAAAAAAGATTTATTCCCTACTTCCTATTACGAGGTGGTGTCCAGCCACTTCCTGGCCTCAGTACACATAGAGGTTACTTCAGAAGTCAAGTGCCTTGATAATGAATGCTCTCCTCTCACTCAGCTTTGTGGCCGAGTATGATGTTTCATGATATGGAATATCCCTTGGGTCAGTTTGGGTCAGCTGTCCTGGCTGTGTCACCTCCCAGCCACTTGCCCACCCTAATGGCCACCTAATGGCCTTTGGCTGAGGCTGGGGAGACATCCGTGATGCTGTGCAAGGACTGCTCAGCAACAGCCAAACACTGGTGTGTTACCAACACTGTTCTAGCTGCAGCTGCGAAGCCCAGCACATGGGCTGCTATGACAAAAGGTAACTCCAGCCCAGCTGGACCCAGTATGCAGCTAAGTCATTCATTATAGTGATATTTACAGCTCCTTTGCAGAATATTCTTATCTAATGTAAAATTGTTGAGCAATTAAATTGTATTCTAATCTCTGATTTTATAGTAACTAAGTTTTCTAGGTAAAAAAACCTTGAATTTTAAAATTATTTAAAACTGGAGGTCAGTCAGCAGTTGTTTTCTCCCTTTTTCGTTTATATGCATTCTTGATACTGAATAGGATTTTTTTGGATCCAAGTTCTGAATGACTAATGGCGTCTTTATTATTTGACATTTTCTGAAAACTGAGGGTTTTTGTTCTTTTAAACTTCTAATAACTATTGGTTTCAGTGGGCCACATTTCACTGAGCTGTGGTCTTCATGAAACATTACTTTTCATTGTGACTTTTATAACTTAAAACTACATTTTGAAGTTAGAGAGTAAAATCCAATAATGCTAGTACTTGAAATTAATTTTCATGATTACAGAGTAGTTGATCTGAATGACCTAGTTAACCTTACTCCTGATAAGTCATTTATTACTAGATAGTAGGAGCTCTTTTTATCTAACTGAAGGGTTCAAATAAAGTGAAGTTAAAACTATTTAATTCTCTCCCTCTATGCTGCTTCTATTCCTTTGTAAGAAGAATAAATGTCATTTGACGTTAGTGGCTGGTACATTTGGAACTAGTAACAGGAAATGCCCTTTCTAACAATAGGGAATCTCTCTTGCAAGCAGGGCTGAGCCCATTTCTCATTTGTGTTAACTTGCTCATGATTTTGGTAAACTTTAAGTTGTAAGGCTGAACATTACCATACCAGCTGTCTGCCTCAGGCCAAATTTGGAATCTTTATGCAAAATACTCAGCTGCTTCCAAAGCTCTGACTAGGACAAACTTCTATTCCCTTATTTAAAATTCTTGCTGATATTTTTGTTTTCCTTGTTGAACAGCTCTGTTTTAGCATTGAGGGCTGAGGAATTGGAGCTTGCTGAGAAGGAAGGAAGTCCTTTGTGTTAGGCATATGTCCTTTGCCATGGAAGTCTGTCCAAATTTGGTAAAGTTTTGTATGACTTCAAAGAGATTTCACATATACCTCTTCCATAGCTCCAGACAGTCCTAGAATATTATGTCCACTCAGTATGGTCAAGGAAGCCATTTGGTAGAAGCAAAGGGCAACGGAAAAAGCATATTTAGGAAAGGTATTTGTAGTGCCTTGCATAAAGATATTTAGCAAGAAGCTGTAGAGAGATGGACTATGCTACTTTAGAAACTTAGAGGGAGACAAAGTGATACCTGATAATAGTGGTGAAATGGAAGGAAGGGTGCAGAGTGATTGAGTCTGTGGGAGATGACCAGAAAGTCGTAGGCCACCAGCCCATGCTTTCCTCAAAAGCCTGAGTGGAAGCACTGTTTCCTTAGTCTTAGGGTGGCACAAAAAGAATATACTTGTGCCAAATCAACAGTCTTTTTTTGTATGAGTTTCAGTTAGCTCTAAAGGTGGAACACAGGAAAATGGTAGGTAGTTGCTATGGTCATATAATGCAGTGTCTCAAGGATTTGTGCGATGGCCCCGTGTATGAACTGTATACAATGATAACTATAAGCACTAAAACTGCATTTAAAGAAAAAGCAAAGGTTATGAACATATGCATCAAGGATTAAGATGGCCCAGACAAACAGTATTCTGCAGCCTTGTGCAACTTTAGAGATCTAGTGGTATTTTTTCCCAGATATCACAATCATAACATTAAGTGCTTGCTGGTGAAATAAGCTTAAACCAACTTTGAACTAAAAGGTTGGTGCTTAAGCTGGATGTTTTCTGGTTATCAGTTGCTTAAAGGAGGATACTGCCTTTTGCACTACTGCTCTCCCGTGTGTTGCAGAATCTGGTTGTGTGTAGCAAATGAAGCAGGGGACATAGACAGTAGGAGGAAGTTGTTATGGGTAAAGTTGCTAAATCCAGCAGTGGAGAGATGAGTTCCAACTCAGTCTTTGCTACAGTTTTGTCTGTTGCTCAACAGTGACTTAAGATTTTAAAGATTTCATCTTGTTTCTTTATGTTGAAATTGAGATCCTTCAGACTGGTTTGTAGAAGTACTGAGTATTTTTGCAAATAACTTAAGTCCATAATTTGAAGGTATTAATTTGTTAGGAATCTGAGAGTGAACACCCTGAGACCCCTGAATGTTTTCAGAAATAAAGCTTTTTCACCTTAGTTTGCAGGTTGCCTTTAAAGTGCAGATAATGTCATTCCTACTTTTCCAGGGTGCATTATGAAGATTGATTAATGACTGTGATGAGAGCTATAAAAAAGCTCCTGAGGAAACTATTATCCCACCCTTGACAGTAGAATTTGAAAAGTCTGGTCCGAAAAAGGATACAACTTCATATGGAACCATCTCTGCTGTGTACAGAATAAAACAGGGGGCCTTGTCAAAGGGTAATATATGAGTTATTAAAGACAATATCCTAATGCATATGTGCAGGAGGGACGAATAAACCTTATACAGGCGGCCATTCCCTAACTTTCAAATGTTTGACTTTGCAATCTTCAAAATCCTCTTTTTGTGCAGCATTTTTTTAATGTTTAATTTCCGTTTTGAATGGGGAAGAGATTGGTAGACTCATCATGAAAAGAGACTGAAATGTGAAGCTGTGAATTAGAAAACCTCCACATTTAGTTATAGATATTTTTTGTGTGAAAGTAAGTGTTCGCTCGATGCTGTATGGGCATCTGTAGTTCTGTGGCTACTGCTCTGAGAATGAAATGACCATGGAGAGTGATCTTTCCACAGTTGCATTTCATGTGGGGGTGATCCCGTGGCACCCCCAGAGGAGACAGTTGCTTGGGCAGTGGGGAATTTAGTGCAGTTGCTGCCTATCTCTGTGTGGGGATGAAGGCAGGCTTCTCTTTTAAGGGCTGAAAGCCTTTCACGAGTGCTTTATTTACAGGAAAAAAGAATTGCTACATTGCTAGGGGCACATTGTGGGAAATGAAAACAACTCTGTTCTGTATTTTCTATTCTGTAGGTAAAATACAAAAAAGACTTTGAAGAAAGCAAAGGAAGAGGGTTCAGTATTGTGACCGATACGCCCGAGTTACAAAGACTGAAAAGGACTCAGGAACAAATCAGTAATGTATGTGACTGCCACCTAAAGTGATTGTAGATGGAGAAATAGTGTGTCTAAGAAAAGGTGTGTTTGTTGGTGTTTCTGATGAAGTCTGTGAGAGTGAAGAATTTGATTTTGGTGACCGATTTGTGTATGTCAGATTTTGAAGTGTGTAACTTTATACCACGGACTTGTACAGCACATTGGCAATGTGTGTTCACCTGTCCAGTTTTTTGCATGTATGCTCAAAGTATTTTCTATACTTAAATGATTTGACTCTTTTTGCCTTTTTAATAGATTTTCCAGCAAGTAAGAATACTTCTGTAACTTTTTATTTACATGTAAACTATATAAATTATATAAGCTATAAAATTTTGTTTTCTTTTTAGCAGGGACTGTCAAAATTAGCATAATTGGCAAGATGGAGTTTTCTAGAAGCAGATAAAATTTTGATACTGATTTTTAAAAGAAAATGCGTGCAAAATGATGTTCTGCGAGATGAGAAAGGAATGGCAAACAGCAGAACTGAACCATGTGTTTCATTAGCATAGAGCTTGAATGCAGAATGCTTTCAGGAGTGGAATTTTTAAAAATGAAACTCTTCACTGGGAAAATTAGTTATTTCTATTGTATTCCCTGGTAGCATGTTTAATTAACTTGCATGGTGGAATATTGGGGAAAATGTAGTGCAAGTTATGATATGTATGAAATAGTTAAGAATTAGAGGGAGCTTTAAATGGTACAGAATCAATACCATTAGCTTGTCCTGGCATCTCTCCTGATTGGTCTTCTGCTGTGACAACTTCTCTCCATAGGTTATTTTGTGAATTATTTTTTGACTCATTCCTTGTAGTAATAAAATGCCAGCATGGCATCAGAGACACCTGGTGTAAGTACAATCAGAAGATAATGATGGAGTTACTTACTTGAAAGAAAAAACTTTCTACTGAATGTTACTAAAAAAAAAGTAGTCATTGAAAAATATTAGTAGACATGTAGCATTCTTGCTAAAGCATTTGGTAGTTATGATTTTAATGTCCTGAGCTAGTCTTTGAGGTGAAAAATTTGAGCTCATTTCCTGGAGCCTTGACCAGCACGGAGGACAGTTAATTTAAGAGCCATGCAAGTACTCCTTTGTGTAGATAAGATGAGAACAAAAGCTCATATCCAATGTTAATGCTGGGACTAACTGAAATGTCTGGTTTGTGAAAGAGAAAGAGGTATTCTTCAGAGTGGCAAAAAGCATGGCCATTAAGACTTCCATTTGGAATCTGGGAAACTTCATCGAGTCCCTGGTTTTAATCAGTTGTATTTTTTATTCAGACCAGGAACCTAAATTAGGTCTTCTCATGACCTACGTAGCTTCCTCGAGCAAGAGTGATTCTTTTGTGTGGGGTAGTTCTGGAACACATCAAGGAGATGAAACGAGCAATGCTCTGATGAATACTTAATCCCTTGCATGGGCCTGCTCTGTTAGGAGAGGCTGAGAGGAGTACCCTACAGCAGGCCTATAGTTCTCAGTTTTGGATATTGTCATGCCAAGAAATTTCATTAGAATCCTTCAAGCCCAGTACCCTCAGCATCAGAAGATAAAATAGTGTGACACAGCTCGCTTGCTTGAATACTCTTTCTTTCTCTCTTGTTCAAAGCATATTGGGCTTTCTGTTGTGGGAAAGGGGGAAAATAAAATCAAACAAGTAGTTTTGTGAAACAGGAGTTTTCTTCCCATCTCTCTTTTTAAGTGGGACAAGAGGGTTTCTCTTCTAGATGAAGAGCTTGTTGCACAATGTGTAATACTGTTTGGCTCCTGAACAAAAGGTATCTACCTGCCTTTTGAGACCTAGAAATACCTTGTAAATGTGAAAAATGTTTTTCTTTTATTTTTTCCTTGGAGATTGGATGTACTATTCTTGTATCTTCATTCCTAACCCCTCAGTCTTAACCATATAGATTTGTTCCATCCTTCTTAACACTACAGCGTTGTTCCATCCAGTCTTAACAATACAGAGTTGTTCTATTTAGTCTTAACAATACCGAGTTGTTTTCTTTTCTCGATGTATGTAGCTGACAGAGATTCCAAGTCATGGACCTTACTAGAAATAATTAATCTTGAAGGGTAAAATGGAATCAAAAAATATGCATGATAAAGGAAGTTGCATTTCATTTACTCTTAAAATAATGATGTGATTTATAGCTTTATATCCTAGAAAGATAATTTTGCATAGGCCACAAATTGAATCTAATCGGAAAACTCCTGTATTATAGAAATGCATTCCACACAGAGTAGTTTCTGTATTTATCAGATAAACAGTATGCATCATGGACTAAGGAACTAATTAAGGTTTCAAGACACTGAAAGGTAAGCACTTTAATAATTCTAAAATAATTTTACTTTTCATGTATAGAAAAATGGAAGAATACTAATGCATATATTTAATTTTCAGTTTTGTTTTGATTTCACCTTGAACTCTTAGAAACTTCTCAAAGAGCCTATTTGAAACAAAATTGTAACAGCTTCATTGAAGGGGTAAGTGAGCACAGCTAAGTGTGTAGCTATTCTTGATGAAGGTAAATAACAAAATAAAACTAATGATATAGATGTTAATTAGCAGAAATCTTTGTAAAATGTTGTCTTTTTGTACTAAGTTTTGCAGCATATATGAATATTAGCACAGTTGTCAGATTTTTAAAGCATCTCTTATGCTATCAGTATAAACCTTGTGAGTTGAAAAAGATGGTGGGGTGATACTATTACTATTACAATCCTGCCACTGAAGACTTAGACCAAACTTGTGAAATTTATTTTGCGGCTCGACGGATATCTCAGGACCAGAATGGACTTTCTTCTTTTTTGGCATTTAAAGCCTAGTTTTACAGTTGTACAACATCCTTGTTAGAAGGAATTGTGAATTCTCTCTGTGATATTCAGGTTAAACTGTCCTAAACTCCAACTGTTCATAGCTTGTTAGCACTGAGTTAGCTTGGAAGCTGTAAATCATACATACTAACATGCTAGTTTAGATTGATGTAAGGATGTCTGCATAAACTAAGCAGATTTTGTTACTGATGAAATTGCTGGAATGGTAGACCCCTTTGCTTGGATGAGCAGGCAGTTAAAATTTCAAATACATTTTATTAATATGTGTAAAAAAAAAAAAAAAGTATTATAAAAAGTACATATGTTTATAAGGATTGTAAATGTTTCTTCATATTTTTTTAATTATTCCAAACATAAATATTCCATCACTTCTGCTACAGATGTCAGTGTTTCTTGGCATCGAATATGTAGTTAATACATACAAAATTTATACTATTCACACAGCAAAAATTGTTGATTTTATTAAAAGACTTTGTAGTGTTTTTTGCCCATCTTGACTTTTGAGAGGATTTTCAATATGAACGCAAACATTTTCAAAAGGAATAAAACCCCACATATTTTTATAGGTGACTTTGACAATAAGTTAATTTAAAACTGATTTTGCAAGGATAAGTTTGCAATAGGAGCAGATTGAAGAAGATGACTGTTTATTGATCTATGATGACACATGGCTAAATGAAGTAAGAACTCAATCTAATAATATTTTGTTTTGGGAAATGGAACACTCTCAGCATTTGCAGCAAAGAGCTGGAGCTTACTGCCACTGCACTTTTATGTCTTTGTATAGGACCTGAAGCATGTTTTAGCCTATGTGAAATAAGTTGCTCTTTCTTAGATCTGTTCCTGATAAATGTCTGCAAAGTATAAAGCAGAACAGTTGTCCATACAAATTGATGCAGTGAGAAGCTTTCATTAAGATACAGGCCAGTGCTTGGATGGTAGAGGTTGCTGGCTTGATTGTATGGCTGGAAGGGTGTGTGGAAACTTTCACAGTGGTTACCCTCAGTATATTGAGAACTTGTGTAAGATTTTCTCACTTCCACATTCATGCTGTTATGAACTTCAGTCTTGTGGGAGAGAGAAACAGTGTACATCTGTGCCCTTCTTCACTTTGAGAGACAGCAAAATGGAGTGGCATATGAAAGGAAAGCTGTACCTTATGGTAGAAAATGAAAAAAGGAAAACAGATTAAATCTGGTTTACAAAGCACATTATCAATGTATTCTGTTTTGGTGAACACCTTAAGCTGGGAAAGACAATAGAGTTAATAAAGAGAAGGTCACTGAATCATGGGGGTTGGAGATATGGGTGTAAATTGGAGCATAGGAGGTTCAAGCTGAATGTTCGAAAAAATTTTTTTACTGTAAGGGTGACAGAGCCCTGGAACAGGCTGCCCAGGGGAGTCGTGGAGTCTCCTTCACTGGAGACATTCAAAACCCGCCTGGACATGTTCCTATGTGATGTACTCTAGGTGGCCCTGCTCTGGCAGGGGGGGTTGGACTAGATGATCTTTCGAGGTCCCTTCCAACCCCTAGGATTCTGTGTGATATCTTCCCTATATACCAGGAGCTGAACTCCTCACTGAAGTTAGCGTAGGCTGTACTGATTGCAGAGAGACACCATGAAAATTTCATACCACTCTCAAAAGCCGTGTGTGGGGATTTGAATGGAAAAGGTTATGTATTCATTATATTTAATGAAATATGGAGCATATTGGGTTTTGATTTTAAGTATAAAGGGTCACATTCTGCCTCCAGTTAAATTTATACAGCTTCAGAGAAAGCAGTGGAGAACAGGATTTCCCCCATTGTTTGAATCAACCAAAGACTTGTATTCTGGAGAAAGGTACAAATGAGAAGTAATTGGGTACTACCTCAGATGTGATATCAGTATGTCTGCACATAGCAACTAAAGGGGCAAACAGCTGACATTGCTGCTGCACTTGTGCACATAGGCACTTCTGAAATTAGAAACTGTCCCTAATAGATATTTTGCCATGGCTCTGTATTTGGAATCTATTGGCACAGTTGTTCAACCTGTTTACTTGCTCAAACATGAAATAGTCTCTTAAATTGGCAAAACAGATTGTAGAGAAAATTGGCAGAAGATGCTAGAAAGTCCTGGAGCTCCGTTTGTAGAATTCACATGGTAAAGCTGCAGATAGTCATCTCTAAGGACTTTTTTCCCCTCCTTTGAATTCAAGTGAAGGAGAAGAATAGCACGAAAGGCAAAAAGAAAAACTGACAGCAACTGCAACTTTGCAGTCTACACTTTGCAAAACCAACTATGGCACATCAACAAAGAGAAGCGTGTTAAATTGCTTACAGAAAGAGTCTATACTCTTCTAGGCAAGGCTGGAATTTTCACTGCTTCTGAAGTGATTCACGTATTATCTAATTGTCTACATATTCCTAATCGTGATTTTTTTGTCGTTGTTGTTTCACTTGGAAAATATGCATTTAACTATATGACAACTGTGTCTACCAACATAGACTAAACAGCACTTGCTGACCAGCATATGGTATACTGCATGCCCGTAGCAGGTGTGGAAGGTTGTGCGCCATGGTACTGATTGCCTTCTGCTCCTGTTGTAATTAAGCATCTACCAGTTGTGTTCCACAGCACTTTTTTCTGCTGGAAACTTGGTTGTTGAATATGTTATTCCTATGGCTAATACAAGTGTATCTTTTCAAGAAGGTGGAATTCCTACTGTGCTCCTCTGCAGTGAACATGCATGCACAGATCATGTCCAACCTTGTATCTTTTCTGGGTTTATCTTCTGATCTTGCTATGAATAGATACATGCAAATGGAAATTCTGAGAAGATTTCAGTCATTTGGCTTTCTAATATTTCTCTGTTGTAGTTTTTTGATTTCTCATTTTGAGAAAGCAGGAGTAATTCTGTCTTTAAATGTAGAGTCCTAATACATGTTTAGTCCTAATAATTCAATCAATGAGTATTTTATGCAGATTGCATAAAATTACACAATGAGTATAAATTACACAATATTTTATGGAGATTTTTATATAGCTTTCATATACTCTACAGCTTTCAGAAAAATTTTTAATTGCTTAAGAAATGATGAATCTAAGGTAATGTGATATTTCAAATAGAACTTGTGCTAAGTGAGCAACTGAAAACCTTTGAGAATATTTTTCAAACCTTAATATGTATTTTACTTAAAGAAAAAAATCTTCCATAATCATTATCAAAGTATTATGCAAAGTTAGAAAAAGACAGTGTTAAATTAGCCATTACGTATAGGAGTTCTTTACCTACACTTTTTACTGAAAGTCTTAAATTATTTATTGGCATATTGCCCACTTCTTCCTGCTTTGATCCATGTGTAAAACAATAGCATTCAAAGTCACCAAGCATTCAAATTTGTAATGTTTTCTTTCATTTACTGTTTATTTACTATGTGGCATGATATTCCACACACCATAAAATGTAAAAACCTGTGACGACTTTGTGGAGTTTTCCCTCAAAGCTTCTTTCTCACTTCTTTAACTATCTTGAACAAAATTGTTTTCAGAGTTGTCTAAGAAATGGGAAGGTATTGGAATTTCTTTTTATGCAGTTCTTATTTACATGAAGAGCTATAGCACAGAGATTGAAGTATTCATGCTAATCCAGTAAGTGGATTCCGGAGTAGACCATCATCTTCTGTGCTAGCCTTCCATTAGAGGTAGTGGGAGGCACAAACTTTGCCAGGGAATTCTACAGCTGTTTGTTTGGAAACAAAAGATCACTGAAAATCCAGAACAGTGTGTTCATGATCATCAGGGGGTGGCACTGACTTCTTTTTCTGTCCCCATAACTTTTTAAGATTCTTCTTGTTGGTCTCTCTTTCTTAATCCTGATAGAGGTGACAGTAGCTTCCAAAATGTGGAGTAATTTTAGACCCCTAAATGCAAGGTTGGAGGATGCTTTTTGGAATGTCAGATACTCATTACAGTTATTACATATGCATATATAAGTACAGGTGGAACTGAGTAATTTAGTTGACTTTAAGTCATGGAAAAGTTCTGCTGAGCAGGTGGACTTTCAGTTTGCAGCAATGTATAACTTGGTCACATTAGGTCATATATCATGGGGGGTAATAAAACAGGTATCTGTACCACGGTGACATTCTTCACCTGCTGAGATCAGCAGTCTATTAGTGACTACTTCTTTTGTAACACAAGTGTAAAGATGCATAACTCTTCACTAGACAGAACAGGAGCATTTTACCGTTGAGAAGCTGGAAAAGGAACCCTTGCCCAAGAGTGGCACCTGCATTTGGGAAGCACTGTTAGTGTTAAAATAGGGATTTATAGTGAATGTTACTGAGCTGTTATATCCCATACTGCCCATAATAGCATTAGATATGTAAATTCAGATAGGCATTTGTCTAAGTCCATCAAAACACTAACCCCAAATCTGTACTGAAATTCTTGTAAGCTACTAATGTGTGAGAGGAACACCACATCAGTAAAGTGTATAAAATGGAAGTACTGGTCAGTGAGGCACAAATCTATTTGGACTTGAATGGCACACGACTTTGGGACAGTTTTTGCTTGGGGAAGGCTCCCTTTCAGCAGCCCCGCAGTGAGAACGGATAAGTGACCTCAAAAGAACCCTGACAAGTGTGAAGCTGAAACTGTTCTCAGAGATGCAGGTGAAAATATTTTAGGTTAAGTAGATCTCTGATAGTCAAAGCAAGCAGATGTGATGCCTGTATAGCTGCCTCTTAGATGGTCTTATTCCATCTGTGTCTATTCTACAGGCTTGGCTAGAGAAAACTCTATTTTTTTGTTGTCCTTTTTAGCAAACATGATTTATATTATCTTGGTTTGTTATGTTTTGTGGGGTTTTTTAGGATTTCAGAAGTATTTTTTATAGGTTTATAGAAGAAATTGCTGTAACTGTTGCTGATTTTCTTCTGCATCACTGCTTTCATAAGAAATAAGTTCGTTACAAAAGTTGTAGAGCCTTTGTGATGTTAAAATATGTCTCAAAGTTTCAAAAAGTTTTCAGTGAACTTCCACAGGGAATAGTATGGTTTTTTTTGATTCTAATCTAAATAAATAAATTTGACAGGATGACTGTAACCTTGCTCATATATTGACAAAATAAAATGAGTTGTGTGGTGGAAGTAAAACAAGCTGTCCAGAAAAGTCCCCAAAGGCATGGATTTACTGCATTGTGTAAGTGGGTCAACTCATGCATGAGAAATGAATGCTAATAGTAAACTGGTTGCAAAACTGTAGATTTTAAGTAAAATTGAATCAAAAGATAAATATTTTATAGAGATGTCCTATCATGCTTCTCTGTAGAAAACAGCAGCAAAACTTACCATTACAGAGAAATGATTAAAACATGTATTTGTGATGTTAGAGCAGTGTCACTGAACTCCAGATTCACAGACGTTATATTAATTTATGTCACCGGCACTGATAAATTTTAACTTGAACATGTATTTGCTTAAACCTGTATTTAGGTT
The DNA here is from genome assembly GCA_013399075.1 of Chloroceryle aenea. Classification (NCBI taxonomy): domain Eukaryota; kingdom Metazoa; phylum Chordata; class Aves; order Coraciiformes; family Cerylidae; genus Chloroceryle; species Chloroceryle aenea. The sequence goes on from VWZY01000037.1 coordinate 214,449, forward strand.
GATGGGTTGCTTTACATGAGATACACTTTAATTCAGTAAAGAATGCTGTATTTCTTCATGATTAAAATGTTCAATCCAGTCTAGAAAGGTACCTCTTGGGCTTTTTCTGATTAAAATAATCATAAAATAGAAATACGTAGGTCAGAGATTGGAAAGAAAAAAAAATACAAATTTCTGTCTTGTTTCAGCTTCTGTTTGTGATATAACATACACATCGCAAGGCAAGGCTTATATTAAAGGCATCAGTAATTTAAGAAATACTACATAATCTTCAAGTATGTAGCATAACTTTATATGGACTTCATTTTTAATCACAGTACCGTATCTTGTCAACAGATGCATATGTCACCAATACAGAAGTAAACCTGTAGGTGAACATGTACTTGTTTAAAACAGAACATCCTAATTGGAGGCTAAAACAGCTACGTAAATGTGAGCAGTAAATTAACAGCTATCCTATGTTCACATTTTGATGCAGCATTAATTGTACTGCACATGCCTGTTTGTACTGTAGTTTATGGAATGAAAAATTCCAAGCTGTAATGAAAAGAAGTATAAAAAGCATTTTGTGGAACTGTTGTAAACCCCTGTTATCTGCCTAAAGTGTTTGAGTCTCTAAACACTTGTGACTTCAAGACTTAATTGAAGTGAAACTTCTGATATTTAAATATATGGCTATTTCCTGTTGGGGTACTGAGCAACTAAATCGTGACAGAATCCCAACGACTTTTTCCTGTGTCACTTGAATATATATTGAAGCAATATCAAAATTGGTCATTATTTTTAATGAGTAGATGTTTTTGAAGTCAGTGGCTTTTACATACAGTAACAAGAGAATAAAAATAAAAACTCTTCATAGTAGTGCAACTTGGGAGCTAATTAAAATGAAGCTTTTAGAATGAATTTTGGCTTTTGGCCAAAAAGTGGAGAACCAGAAGTTTGGACCTCCAGAGATCCTTGATCAGTTAAGTGCTTGCAAGAAAAAAAAAACCAACTCTATAATTTCCTTGTTTCCCCATATTATCCATTACCCACTTATCATTTCAGCTTTTAATTCTGTCTTATCTGATGCTTTTGTACTGTGCATCAATTGCTAGGGCAGCATTTTAGGCAGTAAACCTCCTGCTGAAGAACAAGATCCTCTGATTCTTCTAAAACTAATACCATCTTTAATCTTGATCCCTGGAGATTTGAATGTCTCAGCACTGTGATGCTCACAGAGTTTATTGACCTCAACAGCAGGGATAGCTGGTCCTTTGTGTCGCTCAGGTTTGGGTTATTTTGCATATTAAGATACACGTCTGTGAGTTCCTTAGCCTGTCAGTAGATACAAATCCAGCACTGTAGTAAATGTAATGATTAAACTATTTAACTATCTTAACATAAGAGGGGAAGTAGCAGGAGTTCTCATGTGATATTGCTGCTTGTGTCTGCAGAGATCTTGGAGGATAAGAGTTTACTTTTCCAAAAAGCAGATTAGACTGACATGAGTCACTCTAACCCTTTCGAAGCCTTTCTGCACTTGGTAGCACTCAAGTAATGACTTGGTTACAAAAATGTTTGCCTACTTTTTTGAAAGGTTCTTTCTCTGGCTCACACCAACATAGTCTTGCTGTTAGCAACCACAGTCTTTTAATGGAAAACCAAAGTGTTTTTTCCAGATCTGCCTTGAGTTAATGTCTTTTTTGGCTTTTCTGTACTGGCAAACCCTGTTCAGTCCCGCTTAAGATGTATGAAGGGGCAGACAGTGAATACTTCACTATGCAAGCCACAGGCAGCAAGTAGAGGGAGTCTCAACCTCAGTCCCTGTAGTGACTAAATACTGGACTTTGGGAAAGTCTAGTGTGAGGAAAATGTCATTTGAGAGTCTGTTGTTTTGAACTTCAAAGGCTGGTTGTTTTCAGCCTTATTGAGCTTCATTCCTGCTGTGCCCCTGTGCTATATTTCTTCCCCCTTTATTCAGTAGAGAATGATGGTAGAAAGTGAATGCTGGTGTAAAGTTTGGCCAGTTTTTCCAGCCTCAAGAGGAGATATATGCTCCGGAGTGTGTAACTTACATTGCCAGGGTTAACTGATTTTTATAGGGTTTGGCATAACAGGGTAGCTGTTCCCAGTTTCCCAGTGGAGTGGGTAAGCAGCTGAGGAGGATAGTGTGGCTGGTGTGGGTTTTTTGCACAACAGAGGTGGTCTTTGAGGGAAAAGGGGAGGATTGGCTTATGGAGAAGCTGTGGCAAGACCCAGAGCCTGCATCAGGCCAAAATCTGGGTGTCCAGGCTGTGCATACCAATAGTGGGCATGGATCCTGTGCCCTTCTCAGCTAGTGGGACAAAAGAACTTTATCACCTTTTATCTTGAATGGTGTTGGCTACCATATTGTTGCAGATCTGGAGCCACTCAGTAGCGCTGCTCCCTCTGGCACCACTGATGGGAAATGAAGGATTCAGAGAATCTGGGAAGGTGCCTCCATCTCATCCTTAATATTTTCTTGCCTGCTCAGCACAGAGACCTGCTGTGGTGTGGTTGTGCTGCTCTTGTGGCAATGTTATGAGTACAAGGGAAAGGGCCAAAGATTTTCTTGGCCTGTGCCAGGAGAGCTGTAGATATGACCAGGACAAGGGCAGCAGGCGTGGAATGAGGCCACTTGTTTGGCATTGCCTTTTGTTTAGTGTTCCTTTCTGTGCAGTGTGTGTTACTGTCTCAAATAATAGCTGACATGCTGTCTTGAATTGAGAAGTTCCTTTTCAACAGAAATGAACTGGATGAAAGGTTTAAAAAAGCTTGGTGGTGTTAGAAAATTAAGCATAATTACCAATGAAGGTGATGGTAAAAGGTTATAGAAAGCTCTGACTGTATTAAGGGATCGGAACTACATTCATTTTCAGCCTATACTGAAAATGGATAGAAAAGATACTGAGAAGACACAAATGAGGATTGAGTTTTCAGTATGAAAAAAGGTCAAATGGAGTAAGTCTATAAAGTCACAGGTGGCATAGAGCTGGAAAAGTGTCTAAGATTATGGGCTGTTTCTTACAAGGCAAGAACTAGGACCAGGAAGTGTAGCTGTCAGGCATCATACTTACATCAATCAAACAAATATGTGTAACAAATATGTTATATCATACAAACAAATATGTGTCTTATAATCAAACTGTGGAACTCTTAATATAGGAGACAGTGAAGTACAGAAGTATAAAATACATTAAAAGAAGGATTAGACAAGCTTGTGAAAGTTATAGCCATCAGGAAATGTTAACTGTTGTCACCCAAATCTAATGACAGGGTCAGGAAGGCTCTGGAATGCTGATAACAGACAACTGGAAGGATCTTAGCAAAGGGAAGACTGTGTTCCATACGTATCTTTCCCGAGCTTGCATTATTGAGCAGTGACAAAGCCATGATGGTGTAATCAGTGAGACCAATGAGTCCATCAGTGAGCTGAGTACCTTGTGCCATTTCTAGCCACAGCTGTGGCTCAGTCCTACCAAGTGGTGACTATCCCATTACTTCCTTGGTTATACATAGCTGGGTTGAATTTACAGACTTTGAGTTAAGAATTATTATTTTCCTGACCCTAAAGCCTCTGTGACATCAACAGGCCTCATTCATAGTATCTGATTGTCTTCCCAGCCTTTCTGTTACAAATCAGTAAGCCTTTCAGGGCCTTGAATGGCAAATTTTTGAAGAGGTGGCTGAGATGCAAAGGTGACTGGGTTATGGCAGATACTCCTTACGTACATGCAAGTGTTCTTGCTTAGCTATGGCAACTGGCAGGCCAGGTATTAGGCAAGAGTAAGATGATTTTGACCATACTAGTATTTTAGTGACTTTTCAAGTGAATCTCTGATCGTCTACCCCACTTGGCATTGCATGATTGTCTGGGAGCATACAAAGTGGATTAATTTCAGATGAAACTAAACTGAATGATGGACTCCAGCCTCCAAAATGTATCCAGTCTATTCAACCAGAGTAGAACTAGACCATAGCTACTCCCTCCTGCTGTAAAATATAAACTTTATGTCCTCAGAACTGTTTCATTCTAGAGATCTGCTGCTATTGTGATGCAGTACTTGCCAATGAAACATTGCTTATGTTATCCTGCTTAGGAACCGGTCGTCACTTTGATGTTGCAGTCCTGTAAGACCAGAGAGTGATGCTGACTAGAACTGCAGACTTAAAATTTCAGAAACTAGAAGGTTGGAAATAGTGGGTGCTGAAAATCAGATTGTTGCATGACCTCTATTTGCCCTGTCAGGGGGTCACTGAGACTTGTCTGGTGTGTGCACTAAACTTGTAATTTATGTTTGTGGAGGATGTCAGGAGGAAGATTCATGTCTGGATGTGCAGGTGCTCCATTAGGACTTGGAAAGACAGGGATTGATTAGGTGGTTATTGCCACATGCAAAATTAGCCTGGTCAGAGACCCCTGACAGGGGAAGCTTGGTACATCACCAGTAAGCCAGGCTGCAACTGATACAGAGCCTCAAAATGTTAACAGTGTGTAACTTTGGGAGCTATTGCATCTCATATGCTGCGTCTGAACTTTTGGCAATGACATATTGGATCTGTCAGAGGTGGGAATTGACTTTTGCCATGATTTTTTGAGTCTGGATCAGCAGAAGATAGACACACAGTCCCTATATATATATATGTGTGTGTGTGTGTGTGAGATACAGGAGGGAAAGCAGGTAGCCAGAAATGTGTATCTGCTGGTTGCTGTTGTTTTGGGAGCAGTCTATAAATATATGCCAGATTGTATAAATGAGACTTGGGAATTGAGAATATCCCACAGGTATAAATGAGACTTAGTGGGTAGGCTTGTGTCTGTAGGAAAAGATATTCCTGTGGTCCAGAACAGCTTGAGGAGCTTGGGCAATCCAAGGAAATCTGATCCATGTTAGCAATTTATTTATATTTTGCAACACGACCTTTTCTGACACCAACTCCAACTCAAATGAGAGGGTTGAGAGCTGAGGCACACAGTTCTTCTCTGTTAAACTAATAAAGCTCGCTGTTAAAATGTATCCAGTGGATCTGGCTTTCATTCACCTGTGTATGCTGCTCGGTGTTTGGTTTCTGTTCTAAAATGTGTACTGCACAGAAACGGGGCCACTTGCTCAGTTCTATTTCTTATCAGTTCTTGAGGACTGAGCGGACAGAAGAGAGGGGTTTTGGGAAACATCTCTGTTGAATGAGCAGTTTGATTCACTCCATTTAGGGACACTGCATTGTAAGGCCACTGAGTCAGGTCCTCAGCGCTTCTTTGCAGAAATCTTGTCATGCATGTTTTGAGCCTGATCTTGAAAGTCTTGACATTTTCTGCCTTCAGTGTTTAACCAGTTTTACCTGAGTAGTGTCTTTTTGACAATTTCTGTCAGACACACAGAATGCATTGATCGGTCATTGCTGGTTTGTTCTAAGACGGGGTAATACAGCTCGTTACACCTGGATTTGGGAGGTCTGCTCTTTATTCCTAGCCTTACCAATGGCATTTTTTGTTGCTGCAGCACTTCTTACTTCTCTTTCTACAAAAGGGGGATAATGGTGCTGAGGGCCTTTGGAAAACTGTTTATTTAAAGTTATAATGAAAATGATAGAAAAGCTGAATTGTGTCGCTACTGGTTGTTGTTACTTAATGTGTGCAAACTTTTTTAGTGTTAACTTGGGAATGTGGGAAGTGGTACAAGAGGAGGTGTCTTCAGTCATCAGCTCTAGTCCTCTCACTTGTGGACAAGCATGTCATGCAAACTTCTCAAAAAATATGTACTCTATATTAAACTAATCAGGGCTTTAACCCATTCTTTTTAAAGATTGGTTCATAACTTCCCCTACTGGAGGTTAAAACCTCACCCAATTTCCCCAATAAATTTCTTCACAACAGGACTATGTCCATTTGTCTATGAGTAATGTCTTTTTGTTAGCATGGCATTTCCACCTCTGTTAATGTTGTCTTTGCCTCTGTCTTTAATGCACAGACCAACTGCTCCCAGGGAGTTCAGCCTCCTGAGCTTGAAGATAAGGATGGAGAGCAGTACTTCTTCCTGGATTATGGGGGGGTTGTAGTTCATGATCTGCTTCTCCACCTGGACACTCCTATGTCTATGGGGCTGGATGGCATTCACCCAAGGGTACCGGGGGAACTGTCAGAAGAGCTCCCCAAGCCTCTCTCCATCATTTTTCAACAATCCTGGTCAACAGGGGAGGTACCAGATGACTGGAGGGTGGCTAATGTTATGTGGTCCTGCTCTGGCAGGGGGGTTGGACTTGAAGATCTCCAAGGTCCCTTCCAGCTCCTGACATCCTGTGATAAAATTTGTCTCAGTAGTTCTTCTTGGGAATCTTTCAGCCTTTCCTCATCGTTCTGCTATCAGCACACTTCATTGGATTATTTGTGCAATCAACTGATCTCCTACCTGCCTCTTCATTTGCAATTTGTAGATCAATCTTCCTATTTTCCAATGCATAGACCTTGTTCTTTTGTTGTTCTTTCTGTTTGCTGTGCCTGCTTTGATATATTTTTGATAGTCCTTATGAGATTTGTGATTTCAGAGTGCTAGGCATTTATTTTCTGCTCTTGGTTAGTTATTAACCAGATTCTTTCAATTTGGGCATGTAAGAATCTCATTTTAATTCCATTTCATGTTTGGTAATTTCCTTTGCAAACTCCATTAGCTCGTTGTTGTTTTCTTCTTATTTGTCATCACACCCCCCATCCCGTATATTAATAATTCTTGCTGAAAACTGATGAAGAATATAATTCTGAATTGATTTAATTTTTTGTATTCTGTTTTAAAGAATGCTGTTTTTTTTTCCTTCAAATTTTCTTTCTATGTTCTAATTAGGGCAGTTTTCATGTCTTGCTTTCATATACTTATAAAATCTATCTATTTTAGCACTGACCTTGTCCCTTCACTTTCTAGTCTGCAAGGTGCATTTTAAAACTCTTTTCCACTCTCCTAGTCCAATTTGTTGTTCCTAATCTTTGATATGGATATTCATATTGTTGGATACAGAGTTTTTCTTTTGAGATCTTTACTTTCGATGGATATTCTAGAAAAAAAAAGATCCCTTTTAGGATTCCATTCATAGACCTGCATGCTTAAGTACTATGAAACATATTTTGCAAATGCAGTGATCTAATCATGTTAGTTTGTGGTCTTTCAAGTTTATTCCTGAAAGCTCATCGTGTTCTTTTCCAAATAAGAGGTAGAAGTATTTTGCTGGGGTATAGATATATAACAGTGATCGACAGTTAAGTGAGGATGTCCATGTCACGTTAGAGATGGACTGATGGAGTTGGAAGCTCAGTGGAACAAATTTCTGTGATTAAAGATACAGACAAATATAAAGATTTTTATGTATTCCACCTTCTTGAAACTTTCTTCGCTCTAATTTTTCCACTCTGCTCAATACCATGAACTGATGGACCTTTTAAATAGTGAGCTTTTTCTTCCTCTATTTAGCAGCCCTGTTCCCAGCACCACTGGATCAGAATAAACTTTATCATTGCCTTCTGCAAAAGAAATGGACAGCTTTTTAGCCCTTTTTATTGGCTTACTTGCATTGCTGTCTCTTAGAGTGCTCAGGCAGCATGGCCTACTGATAAATCCTTCTGTCTCTTCCTGTTACCCTTTCTTGCCTTACCTCTCATCACCCTGGGTTGCCTCTGTCTGTAGCAGACAGCAGGAGAAATGCTGGGTAGGCAACCAACCAACTGCCAGCAGGGAAATCTGTAAAGCAAGTATGGCGAACAGGTGGAGAGAAAGCAAAATACTAATGCATTTGCTTCAGCCAGTGCTAAATTCCACAGGAAAGAATGAACAGAGTTTGAAATCCTCATAACTATGGAGTCCATAATGTGGTGACAGAAACTGACCTGTAATTCATAATTTTTACATGCTCAGTCTTAGTTTTTAAACAGTTTCCCAGGTTCCCAGAAAAGCTGAAAAATCTTGTATTTGCTTTTGTTTTCATATTACGCCTTTAATTTTCAGAGAAGAGTTTATGGGCAATAAGTGAACTCTCGGAGACCTCAGGGCCTGACGTGGAATTTGGGACTGTATAATGCTCTGGGGTCGCTATGTATAGTAGATCCACCTGTTTCCAGGAGGCATTTAAAGTTGTTACTTTGATCCACAAAGTCCTAAATATCTTGGGAGCTACCATCTCTTTCACACATTTGTAATACTAGTTTGAGCAAGAGATCATTTGCTGCAGAGTTGTGCTAGAAAGCTGTATGGTTTTCTTCAGTGGAGTCACAAAAATCACACCTAGGACAGTGGCAAATTGTATTTTTAGAGTAGTTCTACACATTCCCAAACGTAAAATAAATAATCAGGTAGAAGTACTTTTCCTGATGTGAGTATATCTGCAGTAATGATTTTGCTGGAATTAAAATGCTGTGAAATATAAAATCTAACATTTAAAAAAGACGACCACACTCTGATGATACTATTCTTTGTTTAGAAGGAGTATCCAGTCAGGCTGCTTCACTTTCACTTCTCTATTCCTGGTTCAAGTTTCTGGAATTTAGGCATTCTGTAAAGCTTTTTGTATTAGGTGGAAAACTGGGGAGCTCAGCTTCTTGTGATCAGAGTATAAATGTGCCAAAATAGGAAACCAGTTTTTTAGGAGTAGAAACAAGGAAAGTTCTTCTACTCGACTCTGTTGATTTTTTCTAATTTTCTCTGATTTTGATTGTCTTTGTGATGATTCATCAGTGAGCTTAAAAATATTAAATATACTTTTTCAGAGATGTTTCTCCTAAAAGGACCCAATGGAGTTCAACTGTATTGTCGCCTTTCCCATTCTGCGAGGTGGATTGATAAGGATTTTAAAGTAAGTTAAATGCATATTTTATTTCTTTTTAACTTGAGTGACAGGCAGATGTTTCAGGCAATGCAGAATTTCAGTGGCTGTGTGTTTTTCCTAAATAATGACAGACATGTTGGACATTTAGGAGAATGCAGAAGATCCTGGTGAAAAACTTCTGTCATGAGGAGTTACAGGCCTTTACTTGGTAAAAGATTATTAAGTATCATATAGGAATACAGCCTTTGAGAGATTCCTTGCCTGTTGGTTTCATACAGCTTTTTATAAAGTTCAGATAATTATATTTCCTTGTTTGATGTGAATATCTGAAACAGTATAAAACTTAAAAGTGATAGACCTTGTTAAAATTTTTACTGTCATTACTGATAATTGCAATAATGGCCGTATAGGTATAGATGTGGAGTTCTTGCACATGACCCATTGCATGAACAGCTTCCTGGATTCTTTTTACTTTGAAAGATAGTGAAATTTCATGAATGCTTCTGCTGCAATGTTGAGCTTTTCAAAGTTTTTCATAACAGAAACAAGGACAATCCTTTTTCTGTGTCAAGAATATGTAATAGTCTATCGTGTGAGGCACTCATTTCAGATGTAGGTTGCTATGTCTCTGTGCTGCCTATGTATATCTGCCATAGGAAAAGTTACACTTTGCAGACCTATTTTTCATAAAAATGTTGGAGGAGGCAAGGAGGAGGAGAAAGGGGAAGAGAGAGGAATCAGAATAGTTATCACATGTTTGCTCTGAGCCAAAGAATTCAGATCCAAGTCCTTGTTTTGCATGAAAAACATGGGACTTGCACCTGTGTATGTGATGCCTTAAATCAATTTTATATTGAATTTTATGGAAATTGCATTAAAGCTCTCAATTTTAGAGGACAGTAGTGTGCTGATCATCCTTTTCAGTCCTGCTGAATAAAGAGGTAAATTGGCATGGATTCGTAAACAGGATGAATGTTTGGCAGGGACACTTAAATTTGAAATACCAGCTGTAACTTAACATGTTGCATTTGTACTTGCAAACCAAGGGCACTCCAGGTTTTATGTGAAGGACCATATCTCAAGATCTCTGAGTGTCCCATATCTTTCACTGTTGAGATCTGGTATTTGGACAGACTGAAGTCTTCTTCCTCCTCCTTCCCTTTGTCCATCTCAAACTCCACAGAGGAAACTGAAGCTAGGCTTCTGTATGTCTCCCATTCTGCTGATGCCCAGCCTACAACAAGAAATCTAGATGGTCACAACCAGTTCGCTCTCATGGCAAAGTTCCTTTTTGTTCTCCCAGCTCTATCCAAACCATGTATGGGTTGTGGAGTGATTTCTTCTCTCAGGGTGTAGCTTCCACTGAGATCTGAGTTACAGACCTCTTCTGCCAGTTTTGCCAGTGAGGTGTACTAATGTGCCTCTGAGTGTCTTGCCTTCTTTTTTTTTATCTGGGACAGTCCTATTCTAGCTCAGTGATTGGTGATAATTCTCTGGCACTACTCGGTGGTAATATCTCACTGGGGTGGAATGTGTTTCTCAGGATGGGATTCATGGGTAGTTTCTTATTTTCATCACCAAAATGCCAAGATATGTAGGGGCACAACTGCTTTCTCATATTGGCTTACTGAATAATAATTCTACCTACTTGTTTCAGAAACTTTTAGTCATCAGGGGACAGGAGGACAAATGTCTTGATAGATCTGTGTGGCCAGCTCTAAATGCCATGCCAGCACGTTGTTGCATCAAGGGAAATACCTTAGCTTCTGTGCAAGCCTGAAAATGAGAGGACATCCTCATACTCTTTTTTTTGGTTTTATTTTTGTCACGTGTGCTTTGCTACTGAGCTGAGTCTATATTGTTTCATCTTCCGTGTTTGTTTTACAAACCATTTTTTAGGGCCCTATTAGGATTATGCTTCAGCAAACTGACAGTAGTTTAAGTCTGAGTGTGTGTGCTTAGTACTCTAGGTATGATCTGGGACAGTTTTCCTAAAACGAACTGTACAATTTTGATAACATTTTTAGATTTTTTTGGAAGTTTTCTTGCACTGACTCACAAGAGCTGTTGCATTTATATGATACTAAAGTGGTAGCAAACCTGATAATAGAAAATATGGTTCATTTTATTCAAATGCAGTCTTGCAGCCATCACTTGTCTACAAGCAGACATGTTTTTAATTGCTAAGCTAAGTTTATTTATATTATAGTCATTGCTCAAATGACCTTGGCAATTTACAGTCCCCTGCAGCTAATACCTTTCTGAATGCAAACAGTGAAGCCTGAATTCTGTAGGTGAATAGTGTAATGCTTTGCTGTGTGTTAAGGGGAATTTTCAAGTATGCTTTTTGTATGATTTAAATAACAGTTCTGTACTAAAAGCTATTTAATGTCTTGTCAACAGTTAACCTTGATGTTCCTGTAGGTGTTCAGCATTTCTTTGTTCTAATTTGGTTAGTGTGATCCCTTCTTGAGTTAGTTGCTCATTTAAAAAAATAATTCCCTTTCCTAAAGAAGTCTGCTAACACATGGCTAGCAATAGTCTTCTTCCATTATTTCCTTTTTATGTATTTCTATTTTCCGTGATTCCATTAGTATTTTATCTAATTGAGAGAGTCTTTACTTATTGAAATGGTGGTTTATAAAGACTTCTTAGTCTTTTAAACTAATGATCTTTCTGGTATCCTGCAGGTCTTTTTCTTGTATGGGGTTTTGTCAACATCTCTGCTTTGTCTGTGCTTTCCTACACAGATGCCTTCCACACTTCCCCCTCATACATCTGTAGCTTTGGCAGATTGGTTAGAAATACTCCTTAGTCAGCACAATGGAAATTTAGTCTTTTTAGATGCTTAAATGCTTGCTTTTTTTTTTTTTTTTAAATTTCTTTCCTGGATTTTCTGGCTCAGTTTTAATTCAGTAAGTTTTGATGGAATTCTATTATGAAAATGCTGTTATATAATAATGACGATGACAATTCTCTACTCCACTGCTTTGTGGGAACCTGCTTGGCAAAGTGTTAAGAGGCAGCCTTAATAAAAATAGATCAATGCTATAGATAAATGCGCTACTAGCCAATGTGGTGACAGGCAATGCTGTCTTGAAGTAAAAAAAAAACAATTAAAACCCCCTAAATTATAATTTAATTTTGGCAATGAATTTTTATTCTGAAATCTAGAAGCAGGTCTTACATATATGAAGAGCACAACATCATGGATTAATTTTGCTTTGTGGAACAGAGAGGAGATTTCTGCCCATAAGCTTCACTTTGAAAATGTGCCTTAAGAATAGAAACATTGATAGTTTGAGAGATCCCTGAATTGTGAAAAATCTGTGTTTCATTTTTAAAAAGAAATGCTAATGTTCATTTTTGTCTAGAACAGAACTTCACATCAACATTTACACACACAAATAAACATAATGTAAGCTGTTTAGGTCATTAAACTGGATGTATGTAAGGTTGTGCAGAAAGCATGCATGAACCAAGTATCATTCATCAGTATTCTATGGTAACTGCCTGCTGCTTCCTTCTGTTTCCTTCTTAAAGGAAATAAGATTGTTCAAGGTAGACTAGTCCTTGATGAAAGAGGTATAAGGTATATTTCATTTTGCAAAAAATTGTTTAAGAACTTGCCAGAGCAGCTTCCTCCTTCTAATTTTTTATGGCCAATGCTAAGGAAACATTTAATATTAAAGTTTGAATACTAAAAAAAAGCTTCTTAAGGCTTAAGAAACTATTAACTAAGAAACATTTTGGAAAACTGAAAGGTATATAACTATTTGGAAGTAGATTGTAGTAGCCAACTTTTAAGCTATATGAGGAGAGTTTATAAAATTAACAGATAAAAACTTCTTAAACCAGTCCTTTAGTCAATATGGGTGACTTGATATCAATGTTTACTCTAACAGAGGAGATTAATTTACTAGCAATTTAAAACTTAGCAGTTATTATGGCTATAATCTGATTAAAATACTTACGTGTGAGCACACTATTGACTCCAGGCAGTACTCTATTTGGACTCTTAAAAGAGGCCCTATTTGCAAAGTTTAAAGCAGGTAACTTAAGTGTAGTCTAACCGTAACCAAACTGTAATATAAATACAAAAAACTGCACTGCACAGAATCAGTCTTAGTTAAGAAATGGTATTTGTAAAGGACCTGATAAAGGGGTAAGTAAAGAATGCCACAGGTTTGTGATAATTTTGAGTTATTTAAGGCAGTGGCAAAGGGAAAATGGGAAGAATTACAAAAAGACTCTGTAAAAGTGAGTAACTGAATAATTGAATGGAAAATGAGGCTAAAAGTGGAAATAAATGAATTTGTATAGCTTATGTTTATAAAATAGTTGCCTCTGAACTGGCCATTACTTTTCATTAGCTGCTTCTGTGAAGACACTGTCTCAGTGCTATAAATTTGCTGTGCTGTTAAGCATAGCAGTCAAAAAAACAATTCACACATTAGAAATAAATATGGAAACAAGAGAAAGCAAAATAAGAAAACCTAATTTATACCTTGTGGAAATCCCTTCTTCACTCATATTTTGAGTAATATTTCTTGGTTCTGGTACCTTAAACTTAAATTTAAGCAAAAAAAAATATTTCTGGAAAGTCACCAAGGATGTTCAGATTCAGTGGAAGGAATGAATGAGCCCAGGCTTATGACTCTTCAGCTTAGATGAAAAGTGTTTAAGGTAGTGCAAAGGTGTTGTAGAAAGGTCTACAAAATCATCATAGTGTAGCCCAGGGAGTGACTGCTGTCCCTGTCTTCTAATGCAAGACCTGGGAACTTAGAAATGAAGCTCATCAGAAGCACGGTCAAATTAACAAAAGGAGATGCTTCTTTCTGAAAAGTATTAAATGATGGATGTTTGTACTAGACACAATGTAAGTGCAAAAAGTTTAGATTAGTTCAAGGACAGGGCAAGCACTGAGAAGAAAAATCTGCTGTGGCATGAGACAAACCACACCAGGCTCAGGAAACACACCAGACTGAAAACAGTTGGAGTCAGGGAGAGTGCAAGTGGAGGAAGTATCATATATGTTTACCCTGTCCATACTGCTTCCTGGTAATGCTTGTGGCCATACGTGGATAAAGAAGACAAAGCCAGAAGGACCTTTGGTCTGAGCCAGTACTAGAGACACTTAAATTATTTCTTAATATAGAAGTTGTGATAAAATGTTTATATAAAATATTCTAATAAAAATACTATATTTTAAATATTTATATAATAGATGGAAAGAAATTGGTGCTGAACATAAGTTACTAGCTAAGTACAAAGGATATAGAAAAGTGAGAGAGTCCATTATCAAAATAATAAAGCTTTTGAAACAAAGTATCAAAATAAATAAATATTAAACATCTATATATCAGATGTAGTTTTTAGCTATAACCAAGATAACTTTTGCCAATATATTCTTATTTCAAGTCAGCAAAATGTGGTTTCTAATCTGGTCCTTTCCAATTTGTCTTTTTCAATTTGTGTTTCGCATGTTGAATTTGTATTTGAAATCAGTAAATTCTTATTTCTCATTTGGGATTTCGGCTTTTTAAAGTTAGAGCTAGGAAGTATAAAAAGTGACATTATTTTTGGAATGAAGCAGAAAGATGTGTCCATCCCGTTTCCTCAAGATACCTGAAGAGGGACCACATGACTGTTTAAAGAGGGTTTGTGGTCTGTGATTAGTGAGGCATATGTTAGGTGGCTAACTTGCAGATTTCAAGATGTAGTTGTTACCAAAGCAGGGCTAATTCTTGGTCAAAGACTTGAAACATTTCTACTGGTACTCTAGTGAGGTGATATGTTTGCTGGTAAATTATTTGGATAGAAAGGTAAAAAAGTAAAAGAAAACTTGCTGATCTTTCAACAAGTACCCTTACTGAGTGATTTTGATTCTGGGTTAAATGGTCAAAGTCTGAAAATACTTATTTTTAGGTCAGATATAAATCAATAGATTTATGAACCTGAAAGAGAAATGGTAGTTATCACAGGATAAGAGTTGAATCTGAAAACCAGAAAAATGCAGAATTCATTCCATTTACTTGCTTCTCTCACTGTAGCGCTGGGCTAAAGGAGTGAATATCCATGGAGGTACAGTGAGAACATTCTAGAAGGAGAATGCACCCAGCAGAGGCTGCACAGAATCAGGTCTGATATTAGAATATTGTGTTCCCATGGTGAAGTGGATTTTGAATAATTGGGTAGAGTTCAGGGGAGAACAACAGAAATGATCCTGGGGATTGTAAAAGTAATGTTAAGCTGTTGGGAGTGACAGCTATTCATTCAGCTGTGAGAAAGAAATGTTTTTAGTACTGCATATAGATATTTACCTGAGGAAAAGATATCAGAAAAGCTGTGACTTGACAGCAGTCCTCACAAAGATATGACAAGGTTTTGTGACTGTGCATTTAAATAACCTGTAGCTTCCTAAAGATAGTTAATTGCAGTTTATGGTTTTATTTAGAGATGACATGGTGTGGATCAATGCTGTTAGATACTACAGAGAAAACTATCTTAAATATTTTGTCTTGCTCAGCTCAGCATCAGGCTAATTGGATTTGGGTCCTGGAGAGGTTTTCTCCCACACGTATTTGAAAAGACTCGAGGCCTTTTCACCTTTACTGCAGCATGGTTGTATCTTCTCATTCTGTGCCAAACTGCTTACCGTACTCAGACTGAAATTTTTTAACATGGCCCGATACTTTGAGTTCAGTGAAGGATTCTGGAGTACAAAATACATTCTTGTGCTATGCAGGCAAGCTACACACAAAGTGTGCATGTGTATGAGGAGAGGATTGTGACTACTGAAGGCTAAAGTTGCCTTCTGATACTCCATCCCGTTTCCATGGCTGTTTTGTTTTTTTGGTGTGTTCCAAAGGTTCTGTTGGGTGCCTTCTCCATGTGTTCACTGTGGCTTGAAGTGTATAGAAAGCCAAACTTGCTCCTTTTGGAATTAGGAAGGATTGAACTATTTGCCTTAGATGATTCCCAGCATCTCTAGAGCATCTTGTCTTTAAACTGCAAAACATTTTCAGGCCAGTGCTTACGCTTTACTTTCATTTGTTTATCATCTTTGCTGACTGCGAGGCCAGAGAGAAATATGTACTATTTATAAGGTCTTCTGTGTACACTGTTGCTGAGTCTTTCAGCACATAAATAATTGACTTTCTCTTTTAAAATTCTGCTGATGGTGTACAAGTTAAGCAAGGTATGAAAGGCTTGCAGAGAGGTGAACAGCGTCTGTGATGTCCAAGAAGTAGTTTCCTTCAAGGAACGCAGCAGAACTGGGACAACTGTGCAATCTGAAAGGGCAAAACAAACTGCTGTTCAAAGTAATTGTTGTGCTGAGCCTTACTGGGGTTGGTAACTCTATATTTTTGCTCTTAGATCACTTTCTCTTTTGACTTTGTGATTGGCTTGTAACATATTCACAGATATCTTAAGTCTTCTGATGGGTGTTACAGCAGCTGAGATAGAATTTGATTATGGTTTTTGTTGCAGATGGAGAAACTGTTATTTTTTTATTAAACAGTATTCATGTAATTCCAATGGGTGCATGTTGATTGTAATATGTTGCCTATCATTTATATTCTGCTGTAAAAAGTGGTAAATATAGCAGAACTGCTTTGAGAATTCACTATTATTTTCTTAGGTCCTGGGTAGTCTGCTTTAGTCCTGTGATTGTTCTTCCTTATCATCTTGTCTGAGAGAAATTAATCAATAAAGCAAAGAAATTGTGATTGAAGAGATTCAAATCAGCTTCCTATTTCTATGATGTATTCTTATATAGATGTCATTATTTTATCTTTCTTACATAAGCAGAGCTGGCAGATTCTTGTCTTTTCATTTATTGGTACCTCTACTTTTAAATACAATTTTTTGTATTTCAGTTATTAGAATATTTTAGTATTTAGTTATTAGAACTGTCCATTTTCCTAAACAAACTCAGTAGAACAAACAAATAGAAAACCTAACAACATGGTACTTGAATGTGAGCTGGGATGTGGCTACTTCAGTAGAGGCAATAGCAAAATGATCTGCGAGATGGGTATCAGCTGGCTATGCAAGGATTCAAAGAGCTAACACACCATCCTTACAGATAAAAACATATAGATGCCATTGTCTTTTTCTTTATTAGTATTAATATTCCTATATAGAAGCAGCAGTTTCAGTTCTGATAGATACACTTGAAAAGCCAGAAAAACTAGAGGTTTGGAAAAATCCTAAAGGATTGATCTAAGGCAAGATTTTACTTCTTATAGAAGTTGTTGAATAAAATACTGAAAATACTTCATGATTTTGAAGGACCTTGTGAAGAAAGAGGATATTTGATTGGGGAAGGAAATTGTATATGTTGAAGAAAACAGTTCAGCCATCTGGAAGATATATTTAAATTAATGATTAAAGTGTATGTTTTTAAGAGTAAAGATAATTAAGCAGAAAAAGTGCACATTTGTTATTGCTGAGGCTAAGTAATGCTTATGTTTCTCTGAGCAAAAGCTCGTCTTTTATAGCAGTTAGGGGATTCTTGATAAGAAAGCTCATCAAGGTTTTACAGAGCGGGTAAATTCAAGAAGCATTTGTTTACACTTGCCAGCAGGTGCTGGTGTTGAAGAACAAAAATTATAGAAGTGAAACACTTTCTATTCTGCAAGGTTCAAAGTGCAAAGAAGGCTGATTGTTGTCCAGAAAGATGCATTTCAGGCTGTGGTGTGACAGTCATCTTGAGTTGATGTACCATTATGTTGCTGCTTAAAGAGGTGCTACTTCTGTCTGCACAGATGTTCCCATCCGTGTTAACACTTCTGAGTTGTGTGGCAAGACAGGGACAGGACAGGGTTGCTCTTTTAAGTGACAATGAAATTCTGAACTGGTTTAAGAGAATTGTGAAACTTCACTCGATTATTTAGTAGTAGCTAGGAAGGAGCTAGGACGCTAATGGAGGTGGGTCGCAAAAGTACTCCTCGTACTGCTGAAAGTGAGTTAATCTGTCCCCATGCAAAATGTTTAACTCATCTATTTAAATTAGATTTTAATTCAGTTTAAACTAATACAACTGCTGTGTATCTGGGGACAGTTTCACCAAAGGCAAGACTGAGGATGGTCTAGTCCCTTTCTGTAAGAGGCTGGAAGGCCTAAGAGGCATATCAGACAAATAAAAGTTTATAGCCTTTAGTGCTCCTCCACCCTTAATGTTCATCTTCAATACTTCTGTTCTAAGAAATTGTACTAGGACCTTGAGAATTTTGTTTCAAGCTGTGCCAAACGTGCGGTGCATCACTGTGCACAAAATTAATGCTGAAAGAAAGAAATGTGTCTCCTCACATAGGGGATTAGGCAAATTTGCCTGAAGTATGGTCTGGTCCTTTTACATTGGTCTGGACATAGGCTAAATGTGGATCCTCTGTTATAAGGACTCTGTACTCATAAGAATTTTCTACTGGTGTCTCCTGCCTGTCTCATGTAGGCAAAATTATGCCCCAGTGTGGGAGTGGAGTCCTCTGATACACTAACTGAGAGCACCTCAGAGTAACAGAAAGCTGTCAGTTTTGGACATTTCTGCAACTTCAAAGGACTTACAGCTTCCAAGCACCTGCTTTGTGGTGGGAATTAGCAGTACATCACTGAAACAACTTCTTGTGGCTACAGGGGAGATAGAGCTGTGCAGGTGTTTGAGGCTGGAGTTCTTCAGGCAAGGGAGGCGGAAACATGGGAGAATAGAGGTAGGCCACTGAGGAGAAAATTGTCCACTGTAGCAAAGTCATTAAGAATTACAGAGGGGTTTAAAAGGTGTAAGTAAATTTTCAAAACAATTTTTAGTTTAAGTTCAGAAAAAAAAAATCTCAAATATTTGCTGATTGCTCAGTGTCTAAGACGATGCTTCTTGTATAGATAAGAAGGCCATTAAAAGGTTATCTTCACTGTCTTACATCTGTCATTTGTGCCTTTATACACTTTGTCATTAGTATTGAATTCTTCCAGTTTGTTTGCAGAAAATGCCCTCATTTTTCCACCCGAATTTTCAAAAATACAGTTGTAAGAAAAAGGTAAAATAAAAGTGTCCCTCTTTTTTTCACCTTTTCATGAATGGTGAAAGTAAGGGAGATAAAAGACAACAGAAATAGAAGCTGAATGTTTTTCCTTTTCTTTAAGTGGTAAAAATTGAAATTAAAAAAAAATTTACAAAAACTGTATTTTCACAGTTCCTTCTTGCACTTTTTTTTGGGTGCCCATTATAATAATACTACTACTAAAATGAGAGGAAATTTAGTGTTTAATTGTTCTGCTCAAACACAGTATGTGAGATAATACTGTAACTATTTTAAATTTCTTAAAGTTATGCTGCTATTTCAGTGCATTTCACTACAGAGAAAAATTGTCTCACTATAATCTGGTTTTATGTAGATAATGGATGAAATTCATTTTGCAGAGACTTCTTAATTTTGTTTTGGTATATGAAATACCACTTTGTATATGCCTTTTGGCATTTTTCATGCAAATTACCTTTTCATCAAATAATGTTTTTTGTAGAATGAGCTCTGATTTTCAAAAGATTAACATTGAGAATAAATGGATGCATAAGTATTGAATTTGTGCAATTAAAATATTCTCCAAGAGCAGAGAGGAAGTGGTTTAAGAGTGTGCTGAGATGCTTAGTCTGTTTATAACTGTTGCAATGACAATAGATGATTGTGTTGACCCTCTGTTACCAATTTGATTACTCATAGGGATATAAATTTTTCCCTTTAAAACATTGTCTTTATTGCTTTCTATAGCATCAGTAACAAACATCAAGACATCCATTGCATTTTGTCCATAATGTAAAACATTCTCTCATAAAGTGAAATAAGTCAATTAAATTCCACATGGCAGTGTCTGGGGTTGCTTGTTTCTTGTGAGCCGGAATCAGAAGTGGGAGTCAGACTTTTATTTTCTGTACAGTCAAAGGATGCTTCTAAAGTCCTTGCTGGTTGGCACTCTGGCTGTTTCATGCATAACTGTTGCAAAAAGAGAGGCATTATTTTGTGAATTGGGTAACCTGCTGGTAGTTGAAATAAGTAGAATACGAGTCTCATATTTTTAGAGAGGATCAAACCACCCCTGTTTCTATTCATGGAGCAATCTCTGGATTATTCTGAATTAGAAAGACAATTTGCAGTAAATACCAATTATAGACATGTATTTTTTTCCTTCAGATTAGATAGGTAATTTTCATTTATCATTTCCTATTGCATATGGTTTTGATCATAGTGTTAAGCACTGCTACTATGAGGAAATTAAGATGGACATGCAATTTTTGCCTGTACCGTGGTCTTTGTTATTTTGCATAAAGGCAGATCTTTACCTGGGTAGAGCACATTGCAGGACTGTAGCTGTAAAGACGACAGTAAAAACCTGAAAGGTCTGAAAACAAAAATATTGTGTAATTTCTATGAGAAAATCACCTTTTTCCACTTTCTAAAGATAAAGCAAAATATTTCTGTTCTTTAATTGACTCTTAAGGTGCTTGGGCTGCGTTCTGTTCATGCATACTTGTTGATATGATTACAGTTAAGTAAAAAACTTTGTAATTAAAGGTAATTTGATTTCTGCTGATGCATACGCTTCTATATAAGAATGTATATATTTATACTGTGCTCTACTGACGGTGGTGGAAATCCCTATGGATGTGAAAAGTTGTTACACAGAATTCCAAGCAGAATTAGAGCCATAAGTTCAGTTTCCTCTTTATGAAATATTTTTTTTTGCAAAGAAAATATTGGAAAATGAATGGAAATAGATTGAGATTGCTGGAAAATATGAGGACCATGCCACAAGAAGTAAATTTCTCTTGTTCTACCCTCAAGGAAAAATTCTATAGTAATCAAAATGGACAGAATGAATATAAATTCCTCAGCCCTAGTATTCTGTCTTGCAAAACCATGGCCCCATCACTGCCAGGTCAAATTTTATTAAATGATAACAAAGGAAATGTAGATTAAGGCTTTTCTTTTTTTAGATGTAGTTACAGGGAAAATGCATTTGTGTATCTATGCTATATACTGTGATAGAGGAATTTCTATATGAAATTGTATGAGTTTTCATAGGCCAAAAGTTCAGAATACGTATCACAGTGGTCTCTGTGCTGAAAATTCATTATTTCAGGATTGGTTTATTTTAAATTTAACTGTGAATATTCGATGTTTCAATTTTGGGATAATAAGCACTTTTATTGTTGTGTTGTTCTTTATGTAATCTCCCTGAGAAATGTGGACTGGGCACAGCCGTGGCTGTTTGTTGCTTAATTTGTGGATGGGATATGAGAAATGCTGGGGTAGGTCTAGAGGTGCAGGGATGGTGTGGAGGTCTTTGAAGAATTGGCATCACAGATCACAGGAATTGCAGGTCTGAAAAGCACAAGTAAGTGGGAAATCAGACCTTATCTTTTCTAGGACTGGTGAAAAAAATCAGTTAACTCCGAAGTTCCTGATACAAATGTTCAGTCATAACTGCAGTTTCACACAGCTTTGTCTGGGAATGTAAGGTTTTTGGTACAGTCTTCTTCAGTTTTAGAGTTCTAGTATTTTCCCCTCCAGTTGACAGGGGACTAAGAAAATGTAGCAATGTCATTTCCATTACTAGCTGAAGTTTTGTTAGTCACTCTAACAGCCCCCACCTTACATATTTCTTTAATTTTGTTAATGCATGTTTATGATGTCTATTTATCATGCTGTTTTCTGAGCCCAGGTTTAAGGAAGTTGTTTGGTTTTTTTTTCCTGTGTCTCTTGTAGAGGTTTTAAAAACTTCCTTCTTTAGCAGCACTGTGAGGTGAACCTAAAACAACTCAAATAAACATAATAAAGGAAAATGTACTTGCCTTTTCAATAGTGTTAGCCATGTTTTTATAATCTTTTGAATTACAAATGCAATGGAACACATTTTGCAGTATTTAGTGACTTTATTGTCCTTTCAGTTGAGTGTGACATCCAGCCTTTGGTCACTTACTCAGTGTCAGTTGGGCATTGGTTGCCATTGCTATAGAAAATGTCATTACCAGTGTCCCTCTTGCCTTAGAGAGATGCCTGGAGGGAAAAAAAGTGTGCATTATAGGTTAAGGAGATTACAGTGATCAGTACAGAGTTCTAATATCAGTGTGTGGTAGTGAATATTGTACATGGTCCAAATTTTTTTATTTTTTTTATTTTTTTGAGAAATCTTGAAATGTCCTATTACTAAGGGAAGGACTAGACTGCTTTTTGGGCAAAGTGTGTTAATTATGTGTAACTAGTTCTGTGGAATATTAATAAAACTGCACCTCTTACTTGGGTGTTCCAAAAGTGCTGATATGATAGTTTCTGAAATTAAACAGCGCTTTTGAGACCTGCAGTTTACATATCTTAATTTTGATTTTAATTTTTGTGACATTTCTCTGTTTGAGTTGAGAGATAGGTTTTTTTATATATACTTCATAGGAGAAAAAAAACAGTGTGAGACAGAATTACGAAGGAAGGAATTGGTTTCATATGCCACATCTTGTATGCAAAAATATTTGAAGAAATGGAGCCTAGTCAGCAGAGACCTGAAATTTGTTCTGACATTACTACACTAAGACTATCATCTTCCCCCTCCTCCATGTTTTTTCAAGGACACTAGTAAAATATTGAGAAGCAGAGCGCTCACAGTCATTTTGTTCCATTATTACTTTTCTTTTTATTAACTTTCCATACACTTTAGAAATGTAAAAGGAGAGTAAGTGGGGGAAAATTTATTTCAAATCCAAAACAGAGTTAGAATAATAAACTAAAAAAAGATCCCAAACTGGTAGGTAATGTGTGGCATACAGATGTACTTTGTGGTCTGGAATATTTTGAATACATATGTAACTTTCAGTGTCATACTGTTGGCCAAAACACTGGGAAATACACTGGGGAAAAAAGAAGTGCACTCATGTTCAAGAACTGGGATGTGTTTGCTCTTCTTCCATGAACTTTTCTGTGACTTCAAACAACTCAATTTTCTTAGATGAGGAAAAATCCCCAATCTCATCAAGAAGCTGCCATTCACATCTAAGAGGAGCTAGCATCCTATGATGAGGAATGCTGTAGAAATGTAAATGAATTATGCTTTCATGTTTATTCTTGGCAAAACCCAAATTGTTCAATACAATTACAAAGTATGAAAGATAAACAGTGGTGGAGTTCAGGAATTGACAAAGTCTGACATCAGTCTTTATTTAGAATATAATCTGTGCAGGAGGAGAGGGCGTTTTGGCAGGTCTTGGGACCTAGCACAGTGGAGACCTAATTACAGATCAGGACTACTCAGCAATGCCTCAGTAAAATCTGAAAGCACAGCTTGCAATTTAGCCAGATAGTATGATACCAATTAAGAAGACTATAAACAAAATTAGAGAAATGAGGGGGCTAAAGTAGGAAAATTAATCATAACCACAGATACTGTGGTGATCTGGTAACGTTGAAGCATTCCTGATTCATAGCTTTCAAACTTGATTTTTTTTGTTTTAATGGAGAGGAGAAAGGGGAGTAGTTAATGAAAGATTCGGAGAGAAAGCAGGGAGAGAGAGCTGGAGAAAGACAGAAGTGATTGGGTTAGAGTTAGAAGGCTGCATTTGCGCATTGTAATAGGACACACCCAGAAAACACGAAGTGTGACAAGAAGTACAGTCTTCATTTTCTTTAAGATCGAGAATGTTCACAAGAGAATGTATCTTATGCGATTCTTTATAAGAGTATAGCATGATAAAAAACATTATAAAAGAAATACCCCTAAATAATACTGTCAGTCTTTTATTTGAACATACCGAGAGATGTCAGAGTTTACTTTTATCCTGTTCGAGGTTTTGTGCGATTTAGTAAAAGACCTTGAATGTAGTCACAGCATTTACCAAGATTTATTTTCCTTGGAAATAATGATGGTCAGCCAAAATAATATGTATTACTGTTGGATATGCTGATTTGAATAGAATAGACTATAGTCAATTGTGTCTGTACCTCAGTACAATTGAAGACAAATAATTTTATTTGTTTGCTTGTTTGTTTGTTTTGCTGGATGTAAAGTAATAAAATATTTAAGTGGTGTGTTTGTTCAAAAGAATGAGACAATTCAATAAAATAAAGCAAACAATTCAGTTGAAAGCAGTATAGCTCTTCAGTAATAATGGCTATGTACCTTGCCCATGTCAGAAGATACTGGTAGTTTGTAATTCCTCATCTTCAGTCTGGTTTTGCTGCACTCATCTGTTTCCATTGCTGATAATTCTCCCTTCTTTGTGGTGTAGAGAGTTTCTCTACCATGTACAGTAGCTTTTTGTCAGTACTTACCAGGGAGTTCAAAGAAGAACTCTGAGGCACAGGTTTTGCTATCAGACCTGATGGAGCTGCCTGTTACATTGTTCATCCAATAGTTCTAAATGATTACTATTGTCTAACTATGCTACTTTGAACTGAAAACTTCCATGTCAGTTGTTATCCTGGAACAGCTCTTCCAAAGAGCAAAGAAACTATATATTACTTAGCTTATGCTTTAAAAGTTTCTTTTGAGTAACTTCTTTTTCTTTCTGCAGTATTTCCTGTTGCCAAAAAAAAAAAATTAAAAAAAAAAAGGGAAATGAGGCAGGAGAGGAGGAAGAATTACACGATGGATAACTGTTTTTCTACTGATCTCTCAATCGCTTTTGGGCGTATAGCATTGCTAGGATTTGCTAACAGCTGCTCAGGACTGCCTCTGGATTTGGGGCTGGAAGTTGGACAGCTACATATTAGACTAAGCTGATATATATGAACCAGCAATAGGGACTTTCCCCTGTCTGTGCCATCAATGCCTTGAAGGTCTGCTGGCTGCAGGTGATTACTGTGTAAAGGAAACAGAAAACAAATGTGGGAAAGATGTAAAGAGAGGATTGAAGAAAGCTGAAAAGGAAGAACATTGAAATTGGGCCAAGCTATTGTTCAGTGGAAATGGAGGAAAGTAGGTTAACCTGGAGAAGAAAATTGGCACTATCAGTTTAGAAAGAACTATTAGTGTTCGGGGAAAGACAGAGCAGAAATGTTAACTTTGACAGGGAGCTATTTTGAGCCTGGTAGGACTGGCAGACTGAGATGTGTGGCAAAGGACATGACAGTCTGTTCTTAGTTTGTCAGCTCAGGTGGCAGAGATCTGCATGACGAGTTTAAATGCTGCAGCCTGGGTAGAGACCATGTGAGCATCAATATGATGCTATCTGATGGAGCTCCTGCTTTATTAGTTTTTTTGGAAAATAAACTAGAATATTGCATAGAAAATACTATAGCAAACATTACTTCGAGTGCATTGCCAAACACCCTCAGGTAGGAAATGCCAAATTTCAGTTTGTCTTGTTATCCTCAGTAAAAACCATATCTGTGGTGATATAATACTAAATTACATAAAATATTTTTTTTTTTCTGTATAATATTTTAATATATAACTACAGTACTTTCATCATCAAACACTTGTCTTTCCACCCCTTTATTATATATCCAAGATTGACCTTCAGTTATAAATATGAAGCATGAAGTTCATTCCAGCTTCTAACACATCTTGGCTTATGATGGCACATCGAATGTATCTGCCACGAAATTCCTGCTACTGGCCCATAATTGTTCCTATGACCCCTTATCTGCAAGACTGTTTTTTTCTTAATTCTTACTATTGATATTGTGCCATTTCATGCGAACTTAAAAATTGACCTAGACCATTTAAAGTTCTTTACAATGTGTAGAATTTCTGAAGAATGATGTTTTCTTTTCACACTCCTTTTGTGAATAGCTGTTTAGGGGTTTTTCTGTGCTAAAAGTAGAGCTCTCATCTAAGGACTGACAATATAAAACTGACCTCTTCGGATTGAACACATCTACTTTGTGTGTGCTCACAATCCTCTGTTGATTTAATTTGAAAATAAATATTAACAGCTTCATATCTTTCTTGGTGGTTTTGACTCTTGTTTCATGAGGTGGAAAAGTATGAACTCAGTTGAGCTCCATGGAGTATTATTTTTCATAAGATAGCCTGCTCTGGTCATACATTCTGTGTAGGAATAATTGTCCTATTGTATCCCAGGATTTGCTTGTTAGGGCCAGCCTGAAAAAGGTCACTGACCAGAAAACAGTGGAATTAAACTACCCTGTTTGACTTTGCAGTGGAGCATATTTGGTATATAAAGAAATTTTGAAGACTGTAGTTTTTAAACTCTCATGTGCTCAGAGGGAGTCTCCTCTAGCTCAGATGTACAGCTCAGAGACTGACATGTGTGGCACTTGTGGAAGGACGATAGCAGTGGGGGAGGAATGGGGATGCTGAGAGAGCAGGCAAGAACTCCAGTGGGAGCACTGGGAAACTAGTTTGCAGTTTTACTGTGGCTGTCTTCATTATGGCAGTTTTGTGAGACCTGACCTTTCTTCCCCATCACCCTCTGCAGCTACTTGTCACAGAACCCTCATGTTTGGGGGTTAGCATGCTCATGATATTACGGTTCTGTGGTATTACCAGCTCTGATTTTCACAATTATCATGGGATACGCAGTGTGTTTTCTATGTAGGTATCTCAACAAAATTACCCCTGAACTGATGGTTGGAGCTGCCATAGTGTCTGAAAATGGGCTAGTATGGCATAGCCTGTGAGTTATGTTCAGACTAAGTGGACTTGGAGACAGGAAGCATGAAGTCAGTGATTCTTGAGGTTCATTCAGTCTGGCCAGGAGGAACTTTGCGTTGCTTGGTGTATCCAGAGATTGGAGGCAGGATGAGTGGGCAGAGGCAGAGGAAGTATAACAGTCACTTTGACATCTTGAATTGCTTTTGTACCACGTCCTGTGCAAACTTGAGTATGTGGCAGCTGTCTTCAGTAAATAGGGTCTGGCTGTAGGATTTAAGTAAAAAACATTTTTAGCTGCACCATACAAATACATGTTACTGAAAGTATCAAACAGTGCTATATTTTCACAAATGTGTTCAGCTTTAGATTTTGGAAGAATGGATGTTCTCTGCTGCCAGCTTTTTCTTCTGTTTGTTTCTTCCATAAATCTGAAATGATAGAGGGGACTTTGTGCAGCCAAGCACTGCTGGTGAATGGATGTTGGAAAAAAGAATGAGAAGCCACAGTGGTATGGAAGAAATCATGTGGTTACAGCTATCTGTTTGAAAAATAAACATCCTTTTTACCACTTCCCCACAAAAATGCTTTTGTATCTGGAAAAAATACAGAGCTAAGGCAGATAGAATACTGAAAGGAGTTAACATCTTTACACAAAAGACATCACTGCATGTAAATGCAGCATTTAACAAAGTGCTTCACCTGAGAGGAAAAATCTGTCAATACAGACGAATTTGGAAATTAAAACAAGTCTATGGAAGGGAATCTAACAATATAATTGAAAATTCAATTTAATTTAAATTTCTTAAACTACTCTGTACTGACTAAAAATTATTGACATTAATGCATGGAAAGGGAAAGGAAAAAGAATACATAAAGTTACTGAAACAAAATTATAAACAGCGTGTGGCTGGGTTGAGGACTGTTATGGAATATTTTCTAGTTTTTTGGGTTTTTTTTCCTTTTCTTCCTTAATGCAATATTTTGTATACCATCCCCAGTCATCCTGTCTTAAACCATCTTTTTTATTTCTATTTTTCCGATTGGATTTCAAGAATAAGGTGCAAAGTGACACTTTCAAAATCCCAAGCTAGGGCATGGAAGGCATGGTATTTAAGCTCACCATATGAAAGATACTCAGAAGACAAAGGTGTGTATTTTAAGATGTGTATTGTAGCAATGACATGAGTTTGTCTCTCCAAGTGGAGCATTTTTTCCAATAACATAGTATTCTGAATGAATTTTTGATGAAAGACTGAGCAGGAGTCATTAATATTCACTCAAAACAAAAGGAGATCTTTACTAATGTCAACTCTCACTCCATTTTTCTCTTTATTCCAAACACAATCTTACCATTCCTAACATTCATTCCACTGGACTGCCCAGGGTAAATGCAGTCATATGATGATATTCATGCTGATATGTTTTGAACAAACACTTTTTAGGTATTTAAAATATGTTTTTTAAAACATATTTTAAATTTATTAAATGAAAGATTTAATAAAATCTAGGACACCTAGATGTCAGGACATCTAGATGTCCTGGAAGGAGGTGATGGGAAACTGAGAAACCATGTAGGGAAATACTGGGCTGTGCATTTAGAACCAAGATGTACACTCTCTTTGATTCTTCAGATGAGTGACACAGAAGAAGACATTTCTGCATCTTTATGAATCTTAAATGCTGGCAGACAGTATTTGGTACAATTTGACTCAAAATCTAGATATTCCTTTTCATAATGAAGAAAGACGTGAAAAACTATCTCTGGATAGATTTGAATTAAGACAAATAATGCATATTTCAGTATATAACAGGTGTTAGAGGAACATTATTCCAGTCCAAATTATTTTTTCCCATGGATGGAGAATATATAAATAGACATTTTCCATACCAGTGAGTAAATTTACTGGTTTTGGCAGGGTATAATCTGCAATTCAGAGTGCAATAAACAAAATCATACTGTGGATAACACATCTTTTCCTCATGGTAAAAGAAGGAAACCTGGTTTTTCTCTGTAAAGAGGTTTACTTAATGATCTTATCTTCTATTTATACCTATTTGATTTTAAAGTTTAGTGAACTTTAGCTTTTTTTTTCCAAGATCTCCCCAGCTCCAAAAAAAATGAAAACCCCCCCCTTTTTTTTTTTGATTCTGGTATACCTGTATTGATTACATCAGTAATCAAAACGTACCAGCTACTGTATCTCTCCTTACAGCTTACCTGAAGAGATCCCGTCTTAAAGGGTTCTGAAAATAAGTTTTATGTTGATAGTGACTTCAGCAGTTTCTTATTTCAGTGCCTTAGATAAAACAGGTTTCTATAGTCTTGTGTTCTTCAGGTTATTGTCAGCTGTGTGTGAGTTGTTTCAAAGCTTGCATGAAGTTAACATGTTAATAATGAGAATTGTTTTTTCATAGATAAGATTATTTTGTAATTAATTACGGAAAGAAGTTATCTCCAGTTGAAGATAGTCTGTAAAAGAGTCCAGGTAATGTTAAATAGAGTACTGAATTTGTTCTAAAATTTAATACTAACACTACCTTTGCTTTGTACAAGTAAATATTCACACTTTTGACTAAAATATTGAAACACAGGAAACAACAAGGCTATTTTTTCTTTAAACATAATAATGCAGATGCATAGGCATTTTCCACTGCTTGGCAATAGTTATATAGTGAGTGCTGAGGGCCTGTAATATTTTTTACTGTTTATGAATTCTGCTGGTTTCATACATGAGAATTGATTATGGTAGAGAATTTCACATATATTTCATCTTAAACATAATTCTGATTTGGGAGAACTGGAACCTTAGGGATTACTTGTGTGGTCCATATTGATGGAAAGATAATGGCTATCTATTATGGGATGAAAACTGCTGTTTGTGGGTTTTGTGGTGTGTTTTTTTTTTTTTTTTCAGTTAAGCACAACAT
>VWZY01000037.1:243831-270590 GCA_013399075.1 Chloroceryle aenea
TAATTTTAGAACAAAGAGCATGTTTACTTTTAAACAGCCCTTCTTTCTTTTGTGGCTGGAATACAAGGGTTGAGTAGTGGATTAAAGTGCATAATTAACTTGAGTCCCCAGCAGAATGAATTATAGTCTGTAGTGGACAGAAAATCTATGAGGAATGTTCATATTCTTGCATTGTCTGAAAGACATTTCACACTAGAAGAAACAAATCACAATGGAAATGATGTGCTTTTCAGAGGAAAGCAAAGCAGCAAAGACTGACAGGTTTGAGGAGGAAGTAGAGGCAAACCAAATTTTATGTAATAAAACTTGATTTTGATTAACTTGGATGAATTGCAAATTCATCTGGATCTCTGCATATGGATAATATTCATTTATCTGCTTGCACAACATATCTATACATCTATTAAGTCATAACTGTGATAAAGATGACATTTTTACAGTTAAAATGCAGGTAGAATCAGCCTTCAAAGGAAAAGATAATTGTAGTTTATGAAGTTAAATCTTAATATTTTCTTTAGCTCAAGATGAGGAAGAGTACATATTGTTCAGGGTTGTTAAACCGAAGTGCAAACTTAAAATATGTAGTCATTTTCTCTGGTTTACTTGTTTATTCTTTTTTTTTTTTTTTCCTATGTTTTAAAAGACTTTTTAAAAGATTCTATGAGATTCAGGAGTTCACAAGATCACAGGGTGTCAGGGGTTGGAAGGGACCTCGGAGATCTTCGAGTCCAACCCCCCTGCCAGAGCAGGACCATACAATCCAGCACAGATCACAAAGGAACGCATCCAGGCGGGTCTTGAAAATCTCCAGAGAAGGAGACTCCACAACCTCTCTGGGAGCCCGTTCCAGTGCTCTGTCACCCTTACAGTAAAGAAGTTTCTCATGATGTTAAGGTGGAACTTCCTGTGCTCCAGTTTATACCCATTCCCCCTTGTCCTATCACAGGGCACGAGTGAGAAGAGGCTGCCCCCTCCTCCCAACACTCAGCCCTCAGATATTTATAAACATTTATCAAATCCCCTTTCAGTCGTTTCCAGACTAAAGATCCCCAGGTCCCTCAGCCTTTCCTCATAGGGCACGTGTTACAGTCCCTTAATCATCTGTCCTTGAAGTCACCCTATGCTTCCTAAAATGTAAATCTTAGGAATTGGAGTGTCACTTCTCTAGACTTGGTCTTGACAAAGCAGTAGTTGTTTATTCTCCATTGTTAACAGTTTCATGTAGGGTGATTTCTGTTGTCTCTTTTGAAAGTGATTAACAGTTGTATAAAACTACCTTTTGGCAAGTAATTGCTATTATTTTATTTTTTTTTATTTAACAGAGTTCACGAGCACTTATACTTTTTATACGTTACTTTGAGAATTTATCCTTAAATGCTGATAGACTGATAAATGGTATCTCCATCTGCCTCTACATCTTTCTGAAGTTATCCAGATACTATGCAGAAAAGGTATGGGGGCTGGTTCACTGGTCCATCATTGTAAAAGTTTTGATAGTGAAATGTTTTCCATGTTGTGAATTAAAGTCTGGTAATCTGTCTGCTTAAATGCAGAAGTAGAAGATCTTACATCCACAAAAGATTTGGATGCTGAGGTGAGCTGTGCAGAGAAGTTCGTTCTCAAAACTCTGTCTCACCATGTGTTTTAGCAGAGAGCAGAGTCGGAAGATCTGTTACAGCATCATGTAGGTATTCATCATCTTCCCTCCAAATGGTCCTTTGTCTGTCCATTCCTTGCAGCCCATCAGAGCATCCTGTTTGATGTCCTTAGATCAAATTTGGATCCTGCCTTCCAGCCACTCTGCAACTGCCATGTATGTGTTGCAGACATGCTTGCTCAAGAAACAAGAGTTGGATGTTTAGGGAGGGAAGGCCTTATAAACATTTTTATGTCACCGAGATGTGATGGCATTCCTCTAGAAAGTGATAGATGCTGGTCCAGGTATTTGAATCGAGAGTTGAGTGGCTTAATGCTGACTGTGATGGGCTTCCTGACGTTTGCTGATGTGGCACCGTGGTGTAGACAAGAAAAAAAGATTCACAGTCCAGAGAAGGGACTCAGGAGGGAGCAGGGCTCTCTGGCTGAATCCTGTGGTTATCATGAAGTAGGTACAAGGTATCTGGGTTCTGGCTGCTGCTCCAAAGGCTGTGTGTTTAATGATGGTGAAACAATAAGGTTAAAATCCTTATTAGCCTTACAGACAATGTGAAATTAACATGACTTGTGCTCTGATATTATTTTTTTATCTCAGTTGGATTTTTAGCTGTGGAAAGTTTTAACATCTTCAAACTCCCCTGTGGGTAGCTTTACTCAAGTACTGTGCTAATACTGGGTGTTAATATCCTAGGATTTAAATATAAGCTTGGGGAAGCTGAGTCCGATATATTTTGAATGTCTACACAGAGCATGTTATAGCTGCCTCTTCATCTTGCAAAGAGATGGTTTAAAATTGTTAAAAGGAAGTGAAATGTGTAGTTACTTCTGGGGCTGTAGAATAGCATCCTGTATGTAAGATTAGGCACTTCCAGCCCCCGGGGTTTGCAGTTTTGTATTACAGATTATCGTTATTGAGTGCACTTTCCTGATGAGATTGAGAAATTTCTTTAGCTGTAGTATAAAGCTGCCAAAATACATTTACCACAGACCTGAAGGCAAATATAATTCTTCCACAGGCAGCATCAGGCTTTGGAGTTTGTTTTTTTTTTGCTGAAAGGCAGGCTCAGACTTTCCATGACATCATCAGAGAGATAAAAAGACAAAAAGCTCTTCAAAGCTAGGCCTTAGGCTCTAACATAAATTAATTCTCTGGTGATGGTTTATGTATGTAAAAAATGAATAAATATTTACAAAAATGCAGTTTAAATAGAACCTTAACCAACTAGACTTGAAGGTAATTTTTTAATAACACCTATTATTTTGAATTCAACATAAAAACCTCCTAATATAATTTTAATTTAGACTTCAGAAGGCAAGGAAGGAACATGGTATTTTCTCTCTTTTTCTATAGTCCAGTCTTCAGAGAGGTTATTTTGCTTATTTCTTGACAAATAGTTACTGTCTTTAACTCAATAGACATTGAAATTAATTTGCACAACAAGTAACTACACTGTTATTTTAACTCTATATTGCACGTAAACCCCATTGCTTACTAATTGTAAGTTAGTATAAGGTCCTAAATGGAAGACTGCTCTGTTATTCTGTTCCCCCATTTTTTTTCTCACTTTTTAAGCTATATTAACAGTAAAATTAGTTTAAGAGATAGCAAAATGTTCTAGAAAAAAAAAACCCCTATCTTCAAAGCTAGTATGTAGAGCATACAGTCTAAGACTTAGGTTATGCTGGATCTGACTTAAAATTACCAGTGGAAAAGAGACAGGAAGAATCCTGCAGAGAAGCTCTATGGTACCAGCATTAAAACTATAGGTCTAGGAGTTAAGAAATCTTGGTTCATCACAGGCTTCCTTTCTTACTGTGGATATGCTGCTTTACTTGATGGCTTCTTGTTCTTCTTGTTCTCCACCTTGTAAAACAGAATCACAGGTATATAGCAACTGAGAAACTCTTGTAGAGTTGTGATTTGTTGTAGTCTGAATTCTCTTTACAAAATTCCAGATATTTAAAGGAGACTTAAGACAACTTGTTGTCTGAATCAAGTCTGCTGCACTTCCCAAACCTCTGGTTATGCTGTGATCATCAAGTAGCTGTAAGTCCACAGTATGATCTAGAGCAGGTTTTTTGCTTGGGCTAAATTAGACTTACCTGGACTTATGTAAGCTTGACACCAGCCTAGTCCTCAAATACCTGAGGACAGGGGGAGGACTTGGCTTCCTTTGTATCAGTACCCTCCATAGAAGATGTTAGCCCTGTATTTATGAAAGTCTATAAAAACCTTATCCACAAGAAGCCATTTGAGTATAAAGTAGTTACTGTTCTTTAATGTTGTTAACAGCAGCGAATGATTGTGCCCAAAGGTGGTATTTCTAGATAATTTGCAGTGTATAAAATGTTGCTATATTATTTCTTTTGCCTTCCTCCTCTCAGAAGGTACTTACTGCATTATTTCATGTGGTGCAAGCATTAACCTTCCTTGATTTGAAGAACTGTGATTAAGTGTGCTTTTAATGTGGTAATTTAGATGTACTGTGTTATATGAAGAGCACTGTAGGGCTAAATTTTTATTATTAATTTATAGGAACTATTTTTTCCTATAGTAATATTTGAGAACTGAGATTTTAATAAGTATTATGATGGTGCTTTACAGATCGAGTAGCATGCTTACCTAGAAGTATCAGTATCAAGATAACTGCAAGTTTAATTTCCACTGATGTCATTGGAATTGCTTGTTCTCATGGGTAACCAGCTCTGACTCTAGAAAGTGACTGGAGCAAGATGTACCAGGTTTCTATCCACTACTGTTTTGAGAAAACAATTCAGACTAGAAGTAAGATAAGGATCTAATGTCAAAGCAAATTATGTAACTGATAAAGCAGAACAGCCTTATCATCATTTCTGGGTGAATGATGGAGCAAAATGAAGCCAATTTAAAAATAAGGCATTCTGCTAAAATCTGCACTGCTTCTCTGGGAAATGCTAGAACAGCTCTTACTTGATCTATGCAAAAGAGATTTCCATGGGGAAGAAAAAATTGCAACTAAGCTATAGAAAATAATTAAAATAAAAGGTAAAGCTTTATGTAACTTGATTTAAAAGACTAAAAAAAAAGATTATGAATCATTTTAATCTGCTTCAGATATTCAATTAAATGCTTAAAAATATGATGCACATTTCTCTGAATATAAAAATATGTTACTAAATGCAAGTCAACATTTCTAAATCAGGTGTTTGCCACTTCATCAATCATATAAGCAGAAATGTATTTGTCTGTAGATGATGGAAGATGATGTTTTCATCATCTTGTCACTGTTGTCATGGAAACTTGTGTGTATCACTGTTAAACAGAGTGTACGTGAGGATCTAACATTCCTATGACTATTGCATTTTTAGTGCATTTTCTTCAACGCTGTAGTCAATGCTTAAGAACTTGGAAGCTGCTCTCCTGAATTACAACCATGAACACAATTACAGGATTAGGCTATCCAGAGAGCCCTTAATATAGGGTTCTTTGCTATAAGATTCTTTTCAATACAGGGTTATGAACAGTTGTATTTCCAAATCCATTGAAATGTATTATAAGCACTTCAAAATAACATTTACTCTATTCAAGCAGCCTATTTTGTCACAGCAGCTTTTTGGAAAGAATGAGCTATCCATCAGTCATTATAAACTGTCTTGAAAATTATGGATATTTTTTGAATGTGCATTTTATATATTAGGTGCTTTGTCTTTGAATACACTGCTAAATTCACAGTGAAGCTCTTGTGTAAAGTTTTCCTAACCTCTCATGCCCAGAATGGTACACTGAGAGGGAAGCTTGACTGTGACAATCCAGATTTAAATCCTCCTCAACACAAAGTGTGTTTTCTAGTTTACATCTTACGATGGGCAAAGTAGAAAAAAAAGATTAACTAGTTTCTGCAAATGAGAATTAAGAATAAGTAATTTTGAGCACAATCAGGGTGTTGCATGTTTTACATAAATATGGTATTATTTTTGTCTTTGACTCTTAAGATATTTCACAATACACCTGCACCAATTATTTATGACTTGAAATTCTTGATCATAAAATGAAGTTACTTAAATAAATTTTTCACCATCAAACAAGTGACTTCTGTTACTTCAAATTCTTTATTTTTTTTTTTTTTTCTCCTGGCCTGTTTCATTGCATATTTTCTGTTTTGGGGAATTTTTGGAAGACTGTTCTGAAATTTTAAGCCTATGATTTTAAATAGCTGTGAATGAAGAATGGTGCTTTTGTTTTAGCGTTAACTATCTGTAGCAATTTGATGTAATTTGAACTTGAGAATCACAGTAACGTGCAGTGTTTCAGAATAGGAAAGTTATGAAGGTTTTTTTTTTAAAGTATATATGTTACTTATGGTATTGTTCCCTCCAGGGAGAGTATGACTGAAGTTACAGTATTAGGTCTATCTAAACTCAAGAAGTGCAAAAGTATTGAGAAGAAAAAACTCAATTAAATACATGTAAAATAAACCATTGATTTTTTTTTTGTTTCTAGAAAATGCATTAATGAAGTAGGTGAAGGTTACAGGCTGTTTGGATGCATTTAAAACTGAAATGAAATTAATAGTAAAGGCCCAGATTTCTCTTCCTGCCCTGGGAGATTCTGGCAATTCAGGCAGTTGAATTTGAAGTAATGCTAAAAGAAAAATTCCTGGTAAGTACACATACTCAGTCTGTATGCTAAGAAAAAGCATGCAAGAGTCTGTATATAAGACAAATATATCTTTCTGTTATTTCAGATTACAGTAAAATGTATATGAATATGTAGTCAGTGAAAGGAGAAAGGGAATGTCTTCAGTTTTTTGAGGCAAAATAAAACTTGTTACTGACTTCATACCTTTTACCTACAATCACTGATAATTTAGCCGTGGTATATAGCAAAGTAAAGTTTCCAAATTATTCTTATATATAGTCCTGATTCTTTCTTCTATAGGATTTAGGTTTGGATAAAATGAAAATTTTGTGAATGGGAACCCTTGTTCTATTATCTAAAGTTTTCTCCATTTGAAGACTTCTAAGAGAAAAGCTGTAACTAATCTGTTGAAGCTGTAACAACTTCTGCTGAATGTGGTTTTCCTGTTATGGATAGTAGTAGCCAAGGTGGCTGATAATTTCATTTTCTAGCCATCTTTTGTGAAACCTGAGCCACAAGTTGCAGGGCAGAAGAATAGCTTCTCTGTGTGCTGCTCTCCACCAGCTACAGGGGACTTGTGCGCGGGTTGCTCAACTACTTGCATCCAGGCATCGGGGCTCCAATTTTGTTGGTTCTAGGGATAAATGTCTTTTGACTATTCATTGTTGTAATGGCTCTAGGAAGGGGGGGGGGAGTTCTGAAGAGCCTCAGCTGTTATGACCCAGAGCTGTTATCTCTGATGAACTCCGATACCTAGTTGGACACTTGAGTAAGGGGTGAAGGGTTTTGCGACACTTGGCAAGAAAGGCAGATGCCACAGCTATGTCAGGAAGAATACATTAAACAGTTGCAATTCAGCCACATGTGGCTGATTGTGGTCTTGGCTCTTCATGTGTCAACCTGTGAAGAGCTGTAGGAGAGGTACACTTTTCTGGTTAAGCTGAAAATACTGATGGAGTACTGATTTCTCGACAAATTAAAAATTAGAAAGAAAATAGGTGAAACTGTATATCCTACTTAGGAAATACCATCTTTGAGAGTTAAAGGCTATTGTGCAAATGTAGTAGGCAATTATGAATATTGTCAGGAAAATGAAGCTGAGGTTTTGGTTTCTTTTAGAATACATTAGTGTCTGAAAAATCTTTGTGCAGGTCTATTTCTGTGTATTGTTGCTGATCACAGCCAGGGTTACATCTGCACGGCACAATCTTGTGCCCTGATGAATATTCCCTTTTCTCAATGGGTTAATTTCTCAGGTTAATTAGCTGTGTGGGAAAGAGGCTATTAACTTAGGCGGTGTCATTCTGTCATAACTACACTGCTTCTGGTAACTGGATTAGATTGGATATTATGATATGAGACTAGTTGTACCATACAGACATCTTAAATGTTCTCTCCTGTAGATCCAGTTGGGCTAGACAGTGCCTCTGCGAGTATGTGTTTGCAAAAATGTCTGTATTAGTGTATTCATTTGGCATTGAAAATTTGCTAGGTTTTCTGGAATTCAGAAATCAATATTCTAAAATCTTGTTTCTATTTTTCTTTAAAAATACCATTTCCACTTTCTGCTTTACCAAAATCTTAAATAAAATAATTTTTATTGAACAAAGATCTTACCTTATAATGGTGAACTATTTGCAGGTCTTGAAGTGTTGTTGATCTGAGAGATACAAGATCGTGGGTAAGCTTTTTCTCTAAATAGAACTATCTCTTGAATTTCTTTTGTTAATTGATATTTCATGTTCAGGGGAAGCTAAAACTGGCGGGCTGTGATCCCTCACTTTTTCTGTTTGTGATTGTGGTGCTGATAGCCTGACTATGAACTTCCTTGTGCAGGGCTGCTAGTAACTTGCAGTCTGACAGATGAGTATTTCTAGAAATGTGAAGTGATCGCATCTCAACGCTTACAAATGCCCTGTGTGCTTTTTGAAAAGAGACCACCAGCTGCGTTGTTTTGAATTAACTGTACTTATTTCAGTGATCTGTGTTGTCTGTCCAGTGAGAACAGAAAGTAACATTTTCATTTCAGGGATGACTGTGCGTTGATTTTTAACTCCTTTGAAACAGGATAGCAAAAGCACTAAAACTTTATCTCTGTTTTTACTGGGTCTTCAGCCCAGAATTGAAAGGAGTATATTTATAATGTGTATATACCTCTCACTATAATGCTTTGCAGATGTTTTGGCTGAAAAACTGCAGTCCTTAACTTCCAGCCTATGTTCAAGTACTCCATAAGGAACTCTGCGTTAAATAATTCTGGTACCATTTCTAGGACAAGCACAGTTTCTGCTGTTGTGTGAAGTAGTAAAGTCCTTTCGGTTCAGCAGTACATGTGGATATTGCAGATCTCAGAAGGCTTTGGGGATTATGCCAAAAAAGCCCAGTGGTGTTGTTTGTTCAGCAACAAAACTGAGCATCACTGCTAAATTATTATGTGTATCAAGGCCAATAATAAGATGAAGCCTTTTAACTTGCTGGGTCAACATCTCCCAAATGTATTTCTTAATAGATTGGTAAAGGGACAAGGAGATGGCAAGACTTTGGCCAGATGAGGACACAGTTCTGTGTGATCAAAGCAGGAGAGCTGCACAGTTGTGTGCCTGAACCATTTGCCTGCAGGGTCAACTCATACTCATGGGAACTTGAGCTCCTTTATATACCCCACGTTTCTTCCCCTTCTGCCTCCTCAGCAGATATGCATTTAGACCAAGTACTTATATAATGTTCTGTGTCAAAAAATAGTACCTTGACACAATTGAATGACGGCTGTGTTGGGACTTTCAGCTGTCTCATAGGATAAACCATATAGTTTGCTTCTAGAAGGCTTGTCTCCTCTATCAAACGTTCATACACAGTG
Source organism: Chloroceryle aenea (assembly GCA_013399075.1). Classification (NCBI taxonomy): domain Eukaryota; kingdom Metazoa; phylum Chordata; class Aves; order Coraciiformes; family Cerylidae; genus Chloroceryle; species Chloroceryle aenea. The sequence continues at coordinate 252,963 of VWZY01000037.1, forward strand.
GAGGTTATGTATGGCAAATACTGTGCTTCTCTGAACAATCTAAACAACATGCAGGGTTTTTTTTTGATTCTGTGGTGTCTTCGTCAACAAAATGTGCTCATTCTTAAGGCTACGTTTGAGCTGAGATGTGAAACATCTATGCAGGGTGGCTGGAAGTAGAAATGTGGAGGTATGCCTGACAAAGCTTTGATGACTTCTTACTCGGTACTTCCCTGAAGAACCCAGTTCTCCCTTTTGTATGCTTATTCAGATATCTATAATGCAATACTAAAGACTGATTGTGCCATGCCCTGTATGCATACAAATAGCATGTATACACAGCCTAGCAGTCTATTACAGTGTTTGCTTAAAATTCTGTACAACTGGATTTTGTTTAATCTGCGCTGTTTCATGCCATAACAAATGACTATGGATTATTCCATTATATACAGTGCCAAATGCTTCAGAAATGTCTTTTTGGAGGTTTTGGTTAAAATGCAGGTTTTGCAGGTGAAAAATATTTTAATGCAGCATACTTCACAATTGTTTTAGGGTTGTGAAACTCAGTGTTTTAACTAGGTCTTTATTCAGATTAGATTCAGTACTTTGAAAGTAGTTTTAAAAAGGTTTGCAAAAATATACAAACACTTGCAATGCTAAACATGCCTGCGGATCCTAGATTATTTATTGCCTCTTCTGGAAGTAACCTATGCTTGTTCTTGACCTGCAGGCTGCTAATACATTCCTAATGCACTTCTAACCCGTGCAAATCTTAAATGGGGTATGTAAGAAATTCTTCCCTGAATTATATCTGGATATATTTCATTTCCAGGCTTGCATTATTGCACAGTGAATGTCATCTGACAATATTCAGTGTTTTTAGGACGTTGAAAAAAGGAATGGAATTTTATGTATCATATAGTCTCTTATTGCATCTGGAACATCGAAGAGTGCCATTTTGAGTAAATTGTGTATGGTTTAGCTAATACTGTGATATTTTTTTCCCTTTTGTCCTTTGCACATAGTATTATATTTTTATTTAATATAATGAGTCACAGCAGCTGTTTTTGTGATCTTTATATTATGGAAGTTACATGGGACATAGCATATTTGAATGCTCAGTTATGCTTGATCCCCATAATGCAAAACCAGGAAAAAGTGAATTCTGTCAAAACAGTTAAAGATCATAGAATAGAATAAAGTAGAATAGAATGGAACAGAATATTTCTGTTGGAAGGGACCTACAATGATCCCAAAGGAATCATGCTAAAGATTATGCAGAAACCATTGTAGGAAGACCACAATTAATATATAAATTTTGGTTTGTCCAGCTGCTGAAAAAACACCAGATATAATATAAGCATGTTAAAAAGCTGAACATCCACTTTTCCCCCAAAAGCTGAACAATTTTGACTTTGTCAGTTTGACCATATTTGCTTTTGGGTGCAAAAAATAGCAAAAGATTTCCACATATTCAGCAGGCTTTGCAGCTACTAATAGCTCTTCTCCACTCTTTTAAATGTTTTTCGATGTCTTCACTTACAAAAATTATTAAATGTGGGAAGGAAATGGTAATGAACTGTGCTGGCAGAATATAGTATTTGCAGTATTATCACAGAAATCCCAAAATGAAGACTTGGTGCTGCATTTCTGTCTGGCACTTCTGTAGGTACTCTTGCCTCCTTAACATGTGGCCCTTGAAATAAAGCGTGAGTCTGTCATTCATGATTGTATTTGCTGTGTCCATAACCTTCAAAAATTACCTGTTACTGTGAATACCCATCTTAAAAGACTAATCCGTTTGTGTCCACAAGGATGAAACATCCAGAGTTCCAAAAGTACTCAGCATAAATTACAGGTAATCTTCACCTCTGCAAACCAGACTTCTAGGTTTCAGTTTGAACTTCAACAATCCAAATCCAAATCTGAATTTTAGGACCTCATATTTGAAGATCTTGAAGTTTTCTGTACTATTCATATATAAAGAATTCTGTCTCTTGATTATTATAGACTGAAAGCATTTTGTGCCTTAGTTTTTAATACTTTTTGCAGATTTTTCATTTCTTAACTAAGTGAAATGCTGTATTATTCTTTGAAATGCTTCTTTTTCTAAGGTAATGTGTGTTTTTAAATAAGCTCTAAGGACATTGTGTTTGGACACAAGTACTTAAAATTCTTTGAAGAGGTTTTTTAAGAGGACACATTCCTTCTATCTTTGCCTGATTGCAGAGCTATGCAGTGGTGAATCCCTTTGCTAGATGAAGTTGAAAATCATGATCTCTGTAAAATGAGAAATGCACAAGGGTTGCTTTGGAAAGAAAAATAATTGTTAAATCGTTACTCCAAGTGGTCCTGTAATACCTCCTTGCTTGTTTTACAGAAGCAAACACTGTGACACTGTATCCATCGGCATAAGGACATCTTTCAGTTTCATTGCAGCTGGAGTCAATGACTTCATACTGGAAGTACTGGTTTTGACACTACAGACCATGACCGTTTCTAGCAGTGAGCAGACATTCATGTTTGTGTAAATGCATAGCCCTCTATGCTTGTAAGTATACAAATATATTTGTATCTATGTATGCACAGGTTTAACCTTCAGCTGACATAATATGCAAAGCATTTAAGGAATTTTATATGCTTGATGGAAAAAGAGTATTTCCTGAAAAATATACTAGCTGTTACATTTACTGAAAAACAAGAATAGTGTGCTTTTTTTCAGTCAAAAAGCTCTATTATTGTACAACCAAAATACAGTTTTGTGGTAACTGGTTTGGGAGTCAATGATGCCTTGAGTTCTTAGAACTTGGCAGTTTTCCTATAACCCTAGAGTCATGTTTCCCCCTTCAAACCTGCTAATTTTACTAAATTACTTATGTTATGAATTAACTGCATCACAGTATTTTAATTGTGTCCATAGTAATTTTAAAAATAGTTGACTGGGATAGGTCATTTAATTATACTTTATCTGTAAGAAGGCATTAGCTCTGCTGTGCCTGATAGCTAGCAAGGCCATCTGCAATGCCTTTCAGTTCACTCACACTGAATTTTTCAGATAAAGACTGTCAAGTGCTGCCTAAATAAGGAGAGAGCCTTGGTAGAGCTAAGTGCGGTGAAGGGCACAAATGAAGCATTGATTCCAGGCGTGCTGTAGGCTCTGAGCTGTTTCCTGCAGAGCTGAACCTTTTTAGACTTTTCATTTTTGTTTTGTTACATCACTGAAAATGCGAGTATCTGTTGTTCAGGATCTCAGGGGAGATGAAAATGAGGATGGGGAAGAAGAACAACAGGTGAGTTAAACCCCAGTAGCTTTGAAAAGTACTTTTTTTCCTTCTATTCTTAACCTTTTAAGACAATAAACCTGGAATGATTACCTTTCTCTTACAGGTCTTCCTCAAGCCTGTTATTGAGGACAGAAATATGGAACTGGCCCGAAAATGCAGTGAAATTATAAGTGATGTAAGTGATGGTGACTATTTGCATCCTTGCATTTGCATTTATTTTTTCAAGTGAGTTTATATTTACAGTACATATTTTTTTAGATGCATGCAGTGTGGCATCTGCCCATCCAAGGCTCAAATACAAATATAAAAGCATACAAAAAAAGCACAGCCTACTCTGATACCTTAAATTATCAGCCACAAAAGGATGAGCTTTTGAAAGTATGTGGGACAGTATGAAGCATAGGCCTTAGAAAAGACAATGTTACAAAAGTGAGTCTGACATGAAGAATATCTCCCATAAGAACATCTTGGCTAATTTAATTGGGAAAATGCAGTATTTTTTCTAGTTTCAGTCTAATCCTATGAAGTTTTATTGGCTGGAACAGAACTGGGTGCCAGTATACTTAGCTGTAAGGAGGGACCATAAAAATAAAATAGATAAATTTTGAGCATTACCTACTGGCCTATGGTGATAGATGCTCAAAACTGCTTAGCAGATCATTGCTAACTTACACTTGTAGGAAGAATCCACTGAAATCCTAGAATATCTTTAAAAAAATGATAGCTAGCAAATTCTTGACTTAGTTACTGTAGATTTTTAAAACTGTTGATCAGCTACGGATATCCTATGAACATATAAACATCCATGACTTTTAAAATTAGAGTAGATCCAGTTGCTTCATTGTAGCAGCATCAAATTTACCTTGGTGGAAGTTTATTTCTGTGTCCCTCTGGGAAGTTGTGTCTGAAGAGTCCCTTTGTCCCTTCATGTGAATGGGAATTGAGTGAAATTTCTCCTGTGAGGATGGTGGTTGGCAGTGGAGGAGACATTATGGAGGACAAAGTGACTTGTTTTAACAGGTGGTCTTCTAAAGAAACTGAAAAATGATGTCTTGCTCATTTTGTGTTTTAATCTGATATTTAGATTTGCAGTGTTACTGTTCAAGGTCAATGAGTATGTTGATTTATGAGAACCGATCATACAGAATCTACACTTAAGTTATATATTATTAGGGGTTAGGTATGAGAAAAGATATAATTCAGAAAAACAGCACCTGGGATATGTAGGTGTTACAGTGATGGCTTGAAAGTGGGACTCGACAAGGCCAAAATCTCCTTTTTGTCCATACACTTTTAATACTTTAATTTTCACAGAAAGAGTGCTAAAAATGGGATAGATCCTTAAGAGGAGCTACCAAGAAGGTTCCCTTGTAATATCAAGATACTGTAGGTAGTAGTAGAGATTATTTATATTTTTACTGTTGGTTATCTATATGTTTTCTTTGGGAAAATAATGGCATATGGTACAATAAGTGCTTGTCAACTCATGTAAAAGCCAAAATGAAAATGAACCTGGAGCACTTATCCGATCCAAAACACATTTAATTGCTTTTATGCAACTTGTTTCTAAATAAAGGCAAAAAAATCCATAAAAACTACTGAAGAAGTATTTTCTTTAATTGGAAAGGAATTATTACCTTGCTGTGCAATATTACTTCAGAAGTAATATTGGCCATGATTGTTAATTAACTTATAAATGGAGTAGCTGTATTTTCTCTGATTTTCTGCAAGGACTTTGGAGCTAAGGTAACTAGGTCAAGGCAGGTTTCTGAAGACTATAATGGTTCAGGAATATGGGCTTTTACTGAAAACTTGTGATGTGTTGAGCCTGCAAGTTTGTTAGATTTTTCTTGAGATATTTAAAACATAAGGGCAAGGTGTCATTAATCATTTCAAAGCAGTTGTAATGTGGTCTAGATCAATTTAATTTCAAAGAGGAGACTGTTTAAAAATGGCATCCACTTTTAGAGCCTTATTCAGCATCTGCTGAAATCACTAGATTTTTCTTGATTGGCTTGAATGGAATATGTGTATGTATAGGGGTGAATTTTGTTTCCCATAATTTTTGCTACGATATAAATTTGCTATAATTGGAAGCCCTTTGTGCTGGGGAGTAAGTTCCTCACCCTGCACACTTCATTGTGGAGACCAAAAAACTGCAGGGAGTTTTCATTTTTTCATTTGAGTTTTTACTTGTTAACATTCAGAACTTTTTTGTGTATCCTTTATCATTTTAGCGGGGCTTTTTGTACAAACTGCTGTTTGTGTGGATCTGTTGTTGGTGTACATGTCCACAGTTCACGTGTGCAATGGCTTTATGGGGCTTGCAGTTTGGCCCTCAGATGACCTTGGGACAGCAGCCCGTGTCCTTGCTGACCACCAGACTGGGTGATTGTCATTTTCTGCCATGGGAGCTGTCAGCACAGCTCCTCTGTCAGAACGCAGTGCCAGGAATGCTCATGACTTCAGATGCCAGGGTTGCTTTGCACTTGCCCTGCATTCTTTGCAGACTGACTGTAATTTGGCAATATGGTTTTAGCCAGTGTTAAGATGGCAGCCCATAGTGCATGTGTAACTGTCAGCCTTGAACTGGATGTAGGGGAAGTTGCGAAGTGTTTATGTGCTCTGCTTCTTGAGGAAATCCCCATTTTCATTTGAGGTTGGCAGATGTTTGTTCTGTCGCTGTGGTACCCCCTGGATTGTTTCTCCCTAAAGCCATTTCATTTAATCTCATTTAATTATGCAATTTTATTCCACAGATGTTTTCAAAACTGTCATGTGTGTTTGATTTATATGAATTACCTTCCTTTCCAAGCCTTTTCTCTTCCATATTGAAATTGAGCCTGTTCATTTGCTTCTATTACTTGTATTTTGGTATATTTTAATCTCTTCTTTGTTTTGATTGTGTGATGTAGTGTTGTGAATACTGTTTTGAGCAGCGAGGGGACTCGCTATAAAGAAAATGATCACTGACCAAGCTATCATAATCCTTTGTGGTAGAGGCAGACACTGCCTTCTGAAGATTCTGCTGAATTTTAGTAATGTATGGTACCACTGCTTCTTTTCCCCTAGAGCAAAAAGTAGTACTACTTGTCATTTAGCTGTCCTTGTGACGAGTCTAACTGTGCTTTAGTGTGTCTCGTTGTTCTAAAGCAAGGGCCAAAGAGATGTGAAGTCAAGTGCAAAACCAGAGTGCCTTTGCACACATACCAACAAGGTGGAGTTGCTCCTCTGGACTTTACCATTACTAAGTCACAGCCATTAACTCAGAAGGACCTCGAGGTTCAAACTGCTGGAGACTAATAGAATACCATGGGGCAATAATACTGCCTGCTTGCCTGGTACTCATGCTTTTCTTTAGGTTTCTGTGGCCACAGGGAGAGAATTTACTAATAGATGGATCTGTTGTCTGACACAGCTCTTAAGTCTTTAAGAGACTTTAAGGTGAGAAATGTAGGATTGGAACGGAAATCCTTAGTGGAAAAAGAGTTCCCTTTTGGTCTCACAGAAGAGCCTGATAAGAAGGTTGAGACTTTTTTGTGGCTTTTCTAAGCTTAAATGGATCTTTGAGAGATGACAGTTTTATAACAGATCTTGGCATGATGACTGTCAGCATGGTTACATCACTGATGTTAAGATATTAAGAACAGTTTTTCAAGTATATTTGTATTAAAGTTAGATTAATATGTGCCCCTGAGTACAAAGAAAAAGTGGCTGCTTGGATCAAGCTATTACTATCAAAGTCCTTTAGTCCACAATCTTCTCCTGGGTCTACATCGTATAAAAAGCTGTTGGATGAGGTAACTTCTGTTGACGAGCCAGGAAGCTTCAGCCTGTTGGTCTAGTTGGATGCCCTTGCTTTATAAAGTTGATCTTGTCATAGAACATCCACTAATTAAAAAAATGCAATTTGAAGCTTACTGTTTTGGTGGTTGTTTAGGAATTTTAATTCACTTTTACTGGATAGCTCTAAAGACACTCTAAAGACTCTTGCTTACGTCATTTACAATAAATATACTTTTTAAGTGCAGATGTCATGACTTCATTATACTTACACCATTTCATCTTCCAACCTTCTGATTGCAAGCAATATACATGCTTCTGTATCAGGGTGGAGTTGGATCAGTTTGACCACACAGTTTGTTACATGTCCACTATAAATTGCTCATTTGAGCCTGTGTGCATTTTGTGGCCTCTGTGGGTTACTGTAATAAATGTGAATAATATAGGAATGAGGATGTGGCATTAGTCCTGAACTGCTTTCAGTTACTTTGAAAGCATGACCTCTACAGCAGAATAGCTTTGATTATTTCTTCTAGTTGTGCTGTGTCATTTCTCCCCTCCCTCCCATCCTCTACCCCCATTAAGAGATACCTTAGGAAGCTTTCATGTTTGATTTTTGAATGCAATTATTGCTCTGTAATCAAAATTGATGTAATTACAGTCAGCTCTCAGATATCTGTGGGTGATTTGTCTAAGTTGTGATCATCAAGACTCTCCATCTCCTCTACCAGAGTCTCAGCTTTATAGGAGTTCATATTGGATTCACACGTCCCTTCTTAGCCATATCACTGTGAATGAACGTAATTCTTCAAACACTTTTTTTTCTACCTGTTCATGTGCACACTTGCAAGTAGATTTGTGCAGTAAGTCCCCGCTCAGGTTTATCATAAAACCGCCCGCTGTGTGTATTGCTTTATGATTACATAGGATTACAGTGTCACATACAGGTTACATGAACCATTGGATCTGTGGGTCTCTGAGTAAAATCATGACACACAGTAACATTGCACTCACTCACCGAACAGTTTTTATTTAGAATAGACTGTAATCCACAAAGATGGGCAATATGATTCAGTAATGAGACAGATTCTTTCAGTAGTCCAAATGTGGATGAGCTCAATAGTAACCAAAATTATTTCCTCTGTGAGGGTTATGTTGTCATCAGTTTGAGATGCATTTGGCTTTACCTAATCCGTGGACCTATCATTGGAAGTGTTCAAGGCCAGGCTGGGTGGGGCTTTGAGCAACCTGATCCAGTGGAAGGTGTCCCTGCCTATGGCAGAGGGGTTGGAACTAGATGGTCTTTATGGTCCCTTCCAACCCAAACCATTCTATGGTTTTGTGGTGGACAAAAAGTTTGTATCGGAAAGTATAGGAGCTGATTCTGTGTAAGATGACATCCTTCTCATGAATATTCCAAGTCCCTGTAGAGCAGAATAGACTAGAACTTGTGATATCCATTAAGGATTCAAAGAAAGAGGAAATTAAGACTGCATATTTCTGTAATGCTCAGATGCAGATCACATTGCTTCTGTCAGTGCTTGTCAGCAAGTCTAGAGTGCATAAATGCAAACTGCTGTTGTGCAGAATGTGAAAATGAGGTTGGAGAAATGGTAGCAGATAATAACCATGAAAGTTTAATACTAAATAATTCAATTTGCACTGAAGAAAATTATTCTATGTTCAAAGAAAGAAATGTCACTAAAACATTTAAGACTTTTCATGTAAATTGTCTCTTTAAAACTTAGTCCCCATCATAATTCACAATCTTTCTTCATATAATTCTTACATAATAAAGGTCCCTATGCATTCACCACATCCCTAGATTTTATTCTCACACTCACTCATATAAACAGTAGCTCTGACTTCATCAACAGTGATGTGATTATTATGCCTGAAGAAGACTTGTGTTTGTTTTATTTTTGCAAAGTTTATCTTGGTGTTTTGCTTAAAACATTTATGCATGCACATGATTTAAAAAATGGCTCAATTTAAACTCTGTTTTGTCTTGAAGAAATTTTGTTATTTCTTGCATATTGTGACTGTTGGGGTGCTTTGTGGGCAATGATTTTGCAGTGAATTTAGTCATGCGACTCTTGGATTCATAAAGGGACATTTGATAATGTTACACAGATTCTGTGCTTGCCAGGTCTGTATATTAGAAGGGAGTTTAAGAATTTTATCTTTGAGGTCAAGGATCACGGAGATCAGTGATTTGATTCCTCTGTCTTTAGAGATACTAGAACATCTGCGATAGTGTTGAAAATGTGCTGTAGATGTTGAGAAAAATCATATCTTTTTCATCTTTACTATTGGAGAGTTCTGTGACATCGGCATAGCCCTGGTACTGTGTGTGAGAACTGGGTGTTTCCCTTTATGGCTTAATTTGATTCAGCCTGAGGTATTTACAAGCCACCGAGTATAGTATACATAAGTAAAATAAAAATAATAATAGAAACTAAATAAAAATAGCCATTGTTTATTTTTCAGCTTTTCTTTTAAGAACAATTAAACTCCTTTTTTTTCTCCTTTATGTAGATAGCCTATAAGGAAGAATTTAAAAAATCTAAAGGCAAGTGCATATTTGTACCTGACACCCCTCAGCTAAATCATGTGAAAAGTCTCAGTGCTTTTATTTCTGAGGTAAGACTCAAAAGATGGAAGAATTCTTTTTGCTGCTTATCCTTCTAAAAACTCCCTCAGTTGAATATAGTGGTTTTAGCAGGGGAAGGATGGCTTATTTCAAATAACAATTCTGTTTAAATCTGGAGTGATTTAAAGTGCTGTAATTAGTCCATACTGTATATGTGAGTAATAATAATTTGGAGTTATGCAACACTTCTATTTTGGGATTCCTAGATATTTTATTAATGGTTCTGAGGCAGTCCTAGCTATCCCATTTTATGGATGGATAAACTAAGAAATAGGAGAATGATTTCTTGTTACTTATTCTATAGTGAGGGGGTTTGCAAATTATACCTGTGCTTAGTTTTCATGCTGTGGAAAATTCACAGCCTGATATCAAACAGGAGATAATGAAACTTCCTGTTTTATCACCCCTGTCCTCCTTCAGCAAGGGGACTGGGGCAGACATCAGATCAGTGCCATCTGCAGGTCTCCCGAACAGTCGCATACCTATCTACAGTTGCATACATGCACAGGCATTCCTGTGTCAGGAGATTTTAGGTCTTTGTATACTCACAGGTGCACACAGGCACAACTCTAGTGACAAAGAAAGAACGTCAGCTTCCAAAATTCCAGAGAATTCACTGCCACCTCTTCATATCTCAGGCACAAGTTGCCATAGGATTGTGTCCTATGGCTGAGAACAGCAGCAGGAGTTTTACCTGGCAGAGAGTTGCTTTTCTTAATGAAGTGATTCTTTTCTGTCACTGTGACCTTTGGAAAACTGAAATTTTTGGTGCCTCATTTATTTGTGCTACCTATATAATTGTGATAAAGAATATACCAATAAATTCTATGATTCTATAAATCAAATATTAAAAAAATCAGATGAAACTCTGTCCAGTGTTACATAATTTAGAAACATTCTATATTCTCTTTCTGATACACATCAGTTTGCTGTGTGGCTGCATTCAGTATAAATGCAGCTGATAAATATTTTTGTTATATTCATCTTCATATTTTCTGTGAAAGTGTGGCACGTCCTAAGGGGCATAAATGTGATGAAATTATGCTTTATAGGAGACAGACTGTTGCAGTCTACAAAATCACAAAAATATATATTCATTGAATCCATCTATCTGATTCCAAAGCAAGGATGCTAATTATTAGTCAGAGATTTAGAAATACAGATATTTCAAAATTTAAAAACCTGTATGTTTTATGTTATCACACTGTTGAGCACTCTGCTTATTCCAGCATTACCTGAAGGCAGTGATGTGATAAATGCTTTATCTTGTAAATTACTGACCTCTAGTGTCCTGTAACCTGGTTTTGCAAAACTTGAACACTGCAATTCTTAACAGCATGTTTTCAGCAGTGAAAAAGAGCCCTTTGTTTTGGGAAATAGCAACAAATGTTACCACAAATTATTGATATATATAGGACACATGGGAAATTAATCTCTAATGAGCAGCTGTATATTGCACAGTGAATTAATGACATTAGACAGTATAATTTAAAATATCTTTGCTATTTATGATTAATTTTAAATCAACACATTATAGTTTATGAATCTGAAAAACCTAAATCTGAAGCTAAAGCCTCTCAGATTTTGACCTGTTACTCTGGCCTGTGTCATAAAACCCTTTTGTGAGGAATTGCTAGTACTGAACACTGGAGAAAATACAGGATAAATTAAAAGTAATTTAAAAATTAGTCTGTAATTTGAAAATATTAAGTAGAACTCAAGTCAGACATGCTAACTTCAATCTTCCTGTCCTTTCCAGTTACTTTCAATTGCTACTATAGATTAATTGATAAGGTATTTTTTATTTGCCTCACATTGCTCCTGTTATGCATAAACTTGGGAAAACAGAAAGAATAAAGATAATTGTGGGTTTGGAAATTATATTTAAAAGGACAGAAAAGTAACTGCCTTGCTTACCTTATTTATACTTCCCCCAGATTATGGAATTTAGTTATGAGATGCTTTGCATTGCTTTGTGAATTAGACACATCCATTTTAAAGTTACTATGTAGAAACCTGGTTTTGCTTGAATGTTTGGGATAGCATTAGATTTTTCTGGTTCTAATGGTCTATGCTGGTTTACTATTTTATTTGCATTTTATGTCACCTTTTTGTTCTCTCTAGGTGAAGTATAAAAGAGCTGCTAAGAAAGACCTTTCCAACTGTCTTTATCAGCAGATGCCAGCCACAATTGACAGTGTATTTGCAAAAGAATTAATGCAACTTCAGAGCAAGGTACAATTTTAGAATCACAAAAAAATCATTTTTAGATTGTGTGAACAGAATATGACCAATTTGAACAGATATAGATTACCTCCTTCATTTATTTGGGTGTATTTATCATCCAGCGCTTATCACCATAACTTCTTAACTTTAAGAATTTGCTTGTAAAATGTTGACAATCTTACCCGTTATTTTTATTGAATATAATTTTAAAAACTGCCTGTGCATTCTTCAGTCTGTTGAAATCTGTTAGAAATCCATGAGTGCAATAAGGTGTTCGTGGATTCAGTGACATTGAACTGTGTTTACAGAATAGACAAATATTGTACAACCTCTTCACTTTTGGTGTTGTAGTATCTTTATGAAATATTTGATGCTGAAGAGAAAGACCTAACAATTGTAATGACTTTTAAAGGCACTTACTGGTAGCTGTAAACATGTTTCTAATGGTCTACATAACATTCACATCAACTTTTCTAGAATTAAAAATATGAAATCACATATATTGAACCCAGTGTATAACACTCAAACAAGCAGTAAAATAGTAACAGTGGTTCAGTTGCCTCCAGGGGCTTAAAATTATAATACTCTTAATGTAGGCAGGTGACCCTTCATATCCATTGATCTCAGTGGAACTGTGAGTGTTAAGTATGTGTAATAGAAGTGAAGTTACAGGTTTTCGCTGTTACTCATGAGAACTAGAGCTCATAGATGGTTGTGGCTTTCTGTCCACCAAGAAATTCCACTTTTTTCTTGTTTTGCCTTTCTCCTCTCTTAAAGGTGTTTGCTACATATAGCTTAATACAGCCACCCTGGGAACGTACATATAGAAATCCATATTATTCAGTGTATCTCAATATGCATTCTTGTAATGCAGTGATTTTTTTTTTTTTCCAGACAAAGGAAAATATTAGTAACAAAAGAAAGCACTGAAATCTCAGGACAGCTTGTGGAGAAATGTTTTAATTTAAACCAATGTGTTAATCAAGGCTATATTAAGCAAACATAAAAACATGAAGTGTATTTTCATTTTCATAGCTTGAAAGGGAACGTACACTCAAAGCAGCACAGTAGCTGAAATGACATTAATGTGACATTTAATTGTACAGTGAGTGATTAGAAGAATTACAGTAGAAATAAATAGGGATTTAAACTTGTATAACATTCTTAAACTGTTATATTGATTTATAAAACATTTGATAACTAGTTTGCCACAGATTTACTCCTGGATTCATTCTAAATGTGTACGTTCTACATCAGTTTACGCAAATGAGGCTAATTAACTTTGGTGATGTGGCAGAAAACATAAATAACTGAAACTAAAAATGAAACCGTTAGATTAATTAAAAAAACCAAAACCTTTTAAGAAAAAGACATTTTAATTTGGTACTTTTTGAAGGCTTTCTTCAATCATCCAACAGTCATAGAGAAACAAATATGCATATAAGGCGAGTAATATTTAAGTGGAAACTTTTCCTGTAAAATTTATACCACCCCCTTAGGAATGGTTGCATTATAAATCATAATCTACCATAAAACTTAAAGATACGCTGACACATTTTTCCAAATTGTGGTTACTGTTGCACTGGACCCGAATTTAATGCTACTTTGGGAGAGATCCTAGGGGATTTTCTAGGGAAAAATCTTCTCTACAGTATTCAAATCTAATCCATATTGTGCCTGTCACTGCGGTACCTAAGTAGCTAATACAAGGATTTCAGGTTTCAGCTGGGTCAGGATATGGCAGAGGAGATTTCTAATGCATCTACCTAGCTGGGATTGTGAATTTACAGGTCATCATTTCAGCAAGGAGAGACCACGGCTATGCCAGAGGAAGGAGAAGCCATCGTGCCATGCAAAAAGCTGTTGCAAGCATGGAACTGCAGTCTGTTTCTCAATTATAAGAAGATGATTTTAAATAGGTGCTGATTTCCTAAGAAGTGGAAAATCATGCATGCATCTTCATCCCCATCCACACTAGAAAAAGTTTATGCTTTTAACTCCTTTTTTGTGCTTCTTTCCTGCAAGGCCAAGCTTGAATGCTTTTATAGCCAGGTCAAGCAGGTTCCTTTCTTTCTGTGTGATGCCATGTTCCTGTCAGGATCCAAAATGTCACCTGCCAAGTGGGTGTGTTTGGACTAGGGGATTATGGTATGGAAGAGAGCCACAGACTCTCCCCACTGCTGCCTGATGGTACAGGATTGCTGAGGCTGGTACACCTTTGCTGGGTGATGTCTTTATGCAGGTGTGTCCTCGGCAAATGGGCTTTCCTATGAGTTGATGTTTGATCCTAAAATGGTGCTGCTGCACTGCTGCTGTCCAGAAACTCTCTTTTCAGCCTACCTAGATCTAGCCCATCTTATTAATCTTGTACAATGTTTCAGATCAAACTCGTGATTTAGAAACTCAGAGGCAACTAGAGGATATTTCCCTTTTGTCACAAGAAGTGATTCCCTGCTTACAGCTGCCCTCCACTGTCCTCTCCAGTGCAAACAGACTGTCACTCCTGCATGCTTTAACGGATTTGGCAGTTGTTATTGACTACAGCAGAGCCAGGACCTCATTCTGTAGGATTCCAGGCATACAATGTCAGCACTGACGGGATCTTACCATAATGGAGAGTACAACACCCTGACAACTGTGATTCTCCTGCTGTGGAGCTTTCTCCCCAGATTGACTGTATTGATTTATGCTCAATTCCTTCTTCAAGATATACAGGAAAAGATTAAAGCAAGACCACCTCTGCTGGCTTTTGCATATAGCCCACTTTTGCTCTTTTGTGTTTAATATAGAAGTGGCACAAAGGTGGAAATAAATACTCATACTGAAGGAAATGCATCCAAAATTTTGACAAAAAATCATGACACTATTTATGGGAAAATGAGGTTTCAGGAGAATGAAAAAGAAATTACATAGCTACATGTACTTGGGTGGCTTTTAACAATTTCATTTGTCCCTTTATGCAGAAATTTGACTGTTACCTTCTAAATAGCTTTCCTGAGCAACCAGATGTTCCTTCCTCTCTGTTTTCTTATAGCTGTCCCCAGGGTAACCTAGAGAAAGCAGAAGTCTCTGTCTCCACTTTGTAACTTCACCCTCCTTGCCAGCCTAGAAAGCTCTCACTAATTTCCCTGTTCTCGGCAATGGTAAAATAAAATTGATGAGAGCAGTCTGGGCAGTGAGCCCTCACTTTGATTTTCCAGAGAGGCAATGGATATCTTTTGGAAAAATTGCAATTTTCCTGTGAAAAATATTTCTGAAGAGAAATTTCTGATAATTGTCAGCTTTGTGGCAAATCTTTTTCTTGTCTGAAGACCTGTATAAGGAATTCATCCTTACATAGAATTTTTTTTTAATGAAGTGTCACAAACAATGATAAAGGTATTTAAAATTGCTTGAAGGGGAAACAGTGTTGGAAAAAAGTGTGCATTTCATCGCTTTCTTCATCACTTTATTTCTGCCATAAGAAGAGATTGCACTGTTTTTCTTCTTATCTGAAAAGAATAATCTAAAGCAAACTGAAGGCAGTTTAATTTTCTCCTTTGCAGAGGGCAATATCTCAAATAGTAACTATATGTCAATGCTCAACAGTATTTTCTGTTTATTTTTAAAGATGATGAAGCAAGTGAATCTTAAGCAATATTTTCAACTTCCAAAGAAAGTTTCAGAGTTTTTTTTTTCTTGTGGCCAGAATCCTCCTTTTACTTTCATATGTATTTTTTTTACTATGATAGGTTTTTTTGGTGGTTTACCACATCATTTACAATCATATTTTGCATTATAAAACCATTTTATGTAATTAAAAAAATTTTTTACTATTATATCAAATCTCATATTCATTATTTCCTCTTTTTATGGTAGCAGGTATTAGTCTTCTGGACTGCTCTAGTTTTGTTTTACAAAAATACATGAGATAATGAAATTTATCTAGAGATTAAAATGGCATTTTCTGTGCTCTTGAACGTTCTTTGCTGCAAAACCCTACATTGTGGATTTTAAGTTCAGATCTCATTTTATGGACTATAAAGGGAAATCTAAAAGTTAAAA
The DNA here is from genome assembly GCA_013399075.1 of Chloroceryle aenea. Lineage (NCBI taxonomy): Eukaryota > Metazoa > Chordata > Aves > Coraciiformes > Cerylidae > Chloroceryle > Chloroceryle aenea. Next base: position 268,932 of record VWZY01000037.1, read on the forward strand.
TTTAATACTGTTTAAAAGTTTTCCAGAACAGAGGGTCAGACGGAGTTAAGTTAAAAGAGCACAAAGCCTTCCTTAATGCAGCTCCTTATTGACACACTGGTGTACAAAAGAGATAAGAAAAATAAAAAATGACTACTTACAAATTAGTTCAATCTGAACCTATACCTACTTAAATAATTGCCTTGTACTTCTTGAGTTAATAAATGGTGCCACTACAGAGTAGAGGTTACGTCAGTGACCTGTAATACTTGATCTCTCTGTAGAGTAGTTTCATATGTAGATTTGATAAAGAAAACTCAGTTTAGCTAAAACTTGAAAATTAACATGAAATGAGAAATTGCTAACTTTTAAAATAATGGTTCTAACGATATTGATGAAATAATCTTCATAAAGATATAAAGATTTTTTTCATCTTCCTTGGAACTGATTTAGAGATAAGGGAATAGTTCTGCACTAGAGTGTCCAAAACTAAACCAGACAGTTACTGAACTCCTAGCTTGTGTTTGTTTAAAGGCTAAGACAGTAATTCTAAGTTATAATGTGAAATGATACTAATAACACAGCTGTCCAATGGCAAGCTAAATATTACTACATTAATATTACTACATTAAGCTAAAGAAACAGTCATCTTTTCTTGAGATAGTGGTCACTCAATTGTACTTTCTGTTGGTTTTCTTAAGAGTTTTTGGGTTGGGATTTTTGAGGGTGTTCTTGGGTTTTTCTTGTAAAGTGTTGCGATACTGTTTTTTTTGTCTTGGTTACATAGCCCATTCACCAATAGAAAAATACAGCTATTGAACCAACATAGTGGCAATGTACTAAAATACCTGTAAATCAGTAGATTTTAGAAGTAGCTCTTACGAGTCTGCGTTTCAGAATGGTATTGAGTGGGGAACATCTTGAAAGTGACAATGTGAAGCAGGATAATTTGCAAGAGAGTTTTTGTGGCATATGTTTATATAGCAATTGCACTTTTGCAGGGGATCATTTGTTAGTGATGCTTCAGTCTTGTTAAAGAGTATTTGCCTTGCCAGTTTTAAGATGTAGTCTGTATAAGGCGCTTTTAGACATTTTTTTCCCCAGAGGCCTGATCATGTTGGATTTACCCTGTATAAGGAGATGGCCCATTTTAAGTTTCCTAATTTGATACTTTCATTCATGTAGTAGCGGTTCAAACCCCCCTTCCCCCCACCCCTTTTCCTTTTAAATCTCCCAGCCCATATATCATTTTGTAATCTGAGATGGTCAGGGCAGATACTAATGTATTGCCTTGGGCACCCTGATCTGTGGCTCAGATGCAATCTTGTTGCCTTAAACACAAACAGATACAACGTTTTCTCCCATTTCTAGTATCCCATGCGAAAAGAGTCTGAATGTTCCTGGTTGAGAGTTTCTATCTCAAAACTTTCCTGGTATTCTTTTATTGCTATAAAGAGTTTTAGTTTCAAAACCTTCTCCTCCTGATCAGCTTTCAATCTTATTTAGTATTTGCTGTTTTGTTGGGGATTATTTTAATGCTTGCTCCTGAGAGCTATTAGAAAATGAGTTTTCTTGATGCTTGCTGCTTCTTCAGGCATCAAAACCTGGTGAATTTTCTTAATGTAAGCCTAAAAGCTTCTGACAAGGATAAGTGCAAGATCAGCTTTTCAGGCAGTTTTA
>VWZY01000038.1:0-19253 GCA_013399075.1 Chloroceryle aenea
CTCTCTCACATAAAGAGCAACTAAATAAAGGTTTCCTATGTTCTTTTCCTCCATGGTCTCAATTGTTCAATTAAGCACAGCACTATACTATGCATGGTGTGAGTTACTTTGCCTCAGGCTGAGCACTGGAAGATTCAAGGAAACAAAAAGATTCACAGAATGATGTGGTTTACCCAATGAGAGCTTGTGTAAACTGCTTTATATCTGTGGCCTGAAAGGTATGGACTGACCGAGTGGCAGTCCCATGCCTGTGCCTTACACTGAGAAGTGGGAAGAGGGGACCCTGGTTCTGTGATCTACCCTTCCTCTTCCAAGGCATAGGGATGCTTTTGCTCCACTTTATTCAGGCTCTAATTTGCAACACCATCCCTCCAAAATATGAATACATTTGCTATAAATTAGCATCTGCTTTTGGATATGAAAACTTGAAACTAGAAACTGGGAGGAGGGTGAATAAATGTATATTAGGCTGAACAGAATGCTACAGGTATATTGTCCTTCCAGATCCCGATCTTGTTCATAAAGAGCTAGTTTATATATACATGGCATTGTAGAATGCCTTGTAGTAATATTCTCAAAGAAATGCTTAGAACTTTTCCAGTGAAAAGAAGACTTAGAAAACTGGTTTTCGTTATGCTCTAAACTCAAAATAAAGCAAACATATGAAATGCAGAATTACAATAGAAAAGATTTTTTGTTGTTTGCTTTACTCTTGTGATTTCTAGTCAGTCTCATGGGTCATAATTTACAGTTCTTAAATGTGTAATACCCAGCATATCACATTACAGTCATTTTACTCCAGTAAAAAGGTGATTGGCTTGTCAATCAAAGTATGCAGCAGCATGGTCATTATTTCTGCTGCCTTGAACCAGAGTTAAGCAAGATCCCAGAAGTGTTTTTTCTTCCCAGTAATCCTCAAACACATGAAAAGCCACACTTAAATAATCAGATTTATTCATTTCAGATGAATAGAAATGACTAGCCCCTTATCTTTCATATTCTGAATATTATCACCTTGAATATTCATTTATGCATGGCTTGGCCACATTCACCCTTGAATATCTACACTTCTAAATTTAAGGCAACAGCTCTGCCAGTACTTGGGTCAAAATTGCACATTATATTTACATTTTCCTTGAATCTCAAAAGTGCTCTATCCAATTTTTCACATGCAAAGATTAAACATTTTCATGATCCACTTAGTCACTCTTCCTCCAAGGATCCAGATAGCAATTTATCCTTCACTTTTCTATTACAAATGAAATAACATATGCTTAATAGGAAAAAAGCAATGCATGATTTCTCAGAATCAGGAGCAGATTTGAAATTGCCATAGCTTTCGGCCACAACCCTCTTCTGTTTGTAGCTTGCTAATATACAGCATAAATGAAAATGAAAATAATTCCAAGTAACAGAACATTTTTCTCATAAAAGCCAACATACGCTACACTTACAGGCACTATTAGCAGACAATATGAGCTTAAATAGCTCTTTTGTATTTAGCTGAACGTGACAAAGTTTGTACAGTGGCAATTCAGTGAACTGGAAAGGCAAGACTAATATGTAAATGATGGAAACAATGAAGATGCGTGAGTTTTCAAGACAAAAGAAGAAGGGAGATGAAGAAAGACACACCCCCCCGCCACCCCGTGTCCCCCCCGCCCTGTAATTCATAGGGTATCTGGAAAATGTTTAGATTATCTGCTAAGTATCTGAGTCTGAAAATTTTGTTCATAACAAACTTATCTGATAAAAGGAGTATTAAAAACGTATTTCATTACATCTGTCTTTCAACAAGCTTTTGGGGTTTTTTTCAGATGGCATTTTCTTTCTGGCTTGGGTGGTCAGGCAGTTTTGGTGGTCATTTATTTTCACATTGGAGATATTCAAGTTTATCTCAGATTAAAGTTCTACTATAATTAAATTTTATTACCTGCAACAGCAATTTATTCTCTTTTAGACTGCTGATACATAACCCTGAACATTCAGACAAGACAGAGAAGGTCTTGAAGAATGGGCCAAGAAAATGCTGTGGATGTTTGTTTATGTATATCATACCATTCAGCTATTGCACAATCCATCAGCCTGAAGATATTTCTATTTATAATTTCATCAGAGAGAAGAGGTATTTCTTTTTGCCTCCAAGAACTGTTGATTGAACAACACTTGTCAGCTAAACTTTTAAGTTTGCTCAGTTTTCCTGAAACAATCTGTTAATTAGCTTTCTAAATGTTGAATTAGACTTTTTTGTAAAATGGCAGAAAAACTGTAATCTAACAACTGAGGCTTCATTAAGGACAGATATGGTCAAAGCAGACACTCAGGTTTTAAAGCTGGATTGATTTTAGTTCCTAGTGAAGACAGTCACTGGGAAAATACAACTCCACATTTCATCTGAATGTATCTACCCATGTACATGGCCCCTACTCAAACAAAATGTTCATGGGTAAGAACTGGCCATATCATCCAGCCAAGAATAATTTCACTAGTGCTAATGTCAGAAATACATCCTTGTGTCTGCCAGCATACAGATGGGGGGAGCTGAGCCACCCAAGTGAATGCAGCTGAGCATGTAGTCATACCAGCTTCTCCTTCTTGCTTCGATTACAGTTCTTGCACAGCAGGTACCATTCATGATTACACACATCTTGGCTAAGTATGGCTCCTATACACCACAAGTTCAGTCTGGGCCCTCACAGAAGGATTTTTTCCTTGTTTCCGGTCCCCTCTACTTTCAGAAACATCTCAATGTAATAATTCTCAGATGGAAGATTCACTTCATCCTGTTGTCAGAAGAACTGAAGTTGTCTACATCTGGATCTGGACTGTAGTCCTAGTACTCAATTGTTTCCTAGAAGACCATGAAAGTGTCACATAAAATCCATACTTCTGAGTATGAAATTCTTAACAGAAGAGAAAACACTCCAACTGTAGTGAAGAAAACCTTAGCGGGGGAACTCTGACAACATTTGTTAATGCACGCACACAAAACTAGCCATGAGAAAATAATTGCCTGGCAAAAAGTACAAGCGCTTCATTTTCTTTTCTGTTGGTGCTTGGTGAAAGATGTGCGCACACTTTTCATCATGTCAGAGATGCCAAGGCCAACTGAGTGTCTCAGGCATTCCTCAACTGAGATGACAAAGGCTCTCCACTGCTCAGTTGACACTGCTATGGCTCAGTGAAACCTTTTATGTTACTTGTTAGACAGACACGCACGAATGTATCTGCTCTGCATGACATTGGTGGCATTCCTTCTTGATAGCAATGGACTTTCATCTAGGCTGGATCAGTTAAAGTTATGTGAGCAGGAAGGACATGAAGCTGATACCAAGTGCAGTTTACCATGTGATACACACCTGGTCTTTGCTTAAAAAGCTTACAAATATTTCTTGTATCTGTGGGTTGCTGTTCCACTCTGTCACCATTTTAGACTCCAAGGGATATTTCTGCTGTCTTAACATCTGTCAGTAATTAGCAGGGCAAGATAATTTAATCAGTACTAATGTATCATGAATATATGGCTGAACTGGATTTATGATTTTGCTTTCTATCATCAGAATTCTATTATAAGCAAGACCAAACATCCCTTTCCTTTATCTCCAGCCCATCGCTAAAGAAGAGAGCACTCCCTCTGTTATGCTCTAATAGCCCTGTGCCATGCCAGATATGCAAAGCAATCATAAATCCACTTCAGCTTGTTAGTTTACTGCTGCTTTCTATCACCAGACAAGCACAATGTAACTGGAATGTGTCAGTGAATCTGGCCCTAAATCACACTTCTGTTTTTTTCTTTTTCAAGTGGTATTTTTAAGCCATGCCAAGTACACCAGGGAAGAGAGTTACACAACATTTACTGACTTTCTAGCATGTAGATGGACCCATGCTCTGTGAAGTCCTGGCTGCTTGGAAGTGTGCACAAAGCAGTATGAGCCCAGTTCAGCTAACTAGTTAAAAAAAGTTTACTAGAGTAGTATGTAGAAGTACACTATTCCTGAAAGAAGTACACCGGAGTTCAATAATTCAGGGTTTTTTTGTTTTGGTTTGGTTTGGTTTGGTTTGGTTTTGTTGTTGTTTTGTTTTGTTTTTGTTTTTGTTTTTTTTTTCTTTATAAATATATTCTGGGGAAATAATTAAATTTTAATTAATTGTGGTGGAGGAAAAGTTTCTCAAAATTTTTCTAGAAGGAATAATTTTCTTCCCCTTCTTACTTTCCTCTTATTTTGAAATATGCTATATTTACATTTTACTGTTTTCAAGAGGAAAACCAGAAGCACATACACAACAGTCAGAAAGATAAAGCTGCCCTATCAATCCAAACTTAAAAGTCAGAGCAGCAGCAGAGTAAAAAAAAACAACAAACACATAGAAGGTGTGAAGACAGTGGTTGAACCTAGAGAGACAAAATTGTTTTTCTTTACAAAGACATGGAAGCACACAGAAGTCTCTTTTACACCACATTCCTGAGTGCCTATGCTTGGTTCCACAGTCAGACTAAATGAAATGGCAATTGCTCATCCATTACATTTGACAAGGATGCTGCTGTTATTAAAAATTCATGTTTCCTTAGAGTGTTGCTCTATTCCAAAGAAAACCATGAGACTACCCAAATGGTTCATGAGACATCATGATGATATGAGTCCTGCTGTGACCAGCAAATCACTTATAAACATATGGCTTTTGCAACTATGGGACTTAGATTGTTTTGTTTAATGTGATAAGAAAGAGCAACAATCTAAATCTGTTTTGCTCAAATCATGGATAACAGTTTTAATTGCATTAAAAAAATAAATTGATCAAATTAGCTACATATGTAAAGAAGAAAATCATCATGAAAATCAATGCAAATACAATATGCCAACCAATATTCAGCTGCAATAATCTAGTGCAGAAAAAAGAATACTTATACTGGGAGACAGTTACCACATTTGTCACTTAACTTGCCAGCACAGCAGGGCTTCAAATACAGCCAGAAATTAAAACTAGTTAGGCAACCAAAGGGTACATAGTGATAACGAGACCATAAAGGGGCCCTGCTTGTCAAATATTTTGGGAATTACAGATTTCTTGTATGTATATTCATCTGCTATTCTTCCACAGAATATGTATTTCATAGGGATTTCACAGTGCTAACTCAGTGGTATATGCTTTTGTAGGTCAGTCTGAAAGAGAAGCAGGAAATTAGGAATATAGAGGCTGGTATCATTTAATGGCCTGATTTCACAAAGGTCCAAGGATGTGGTCATCTTTTTCCCTATAAGCCTGCATTTTTGCCTGATTTTTATAAAGATAATTAAGCACTGACAATTATTTCAGCATGTAAGACAACTTCTGGTGCTAACCACAGCTGCTCTCTGTCTTTGATACGAACATCTTAAAAACAGCATGGGAACAGGCTTCACTTTCAGAATACCCCATGTTTGTATGGCAACCACATGTGTCAAAAGTTCACTTATGTGTGACCTTGCACTACTCATGCAACTATGCAATGAATGTCTTTACCTATACCTGATAATAAAATAGCCAGGTATGGAGCTCAGCTCAAGTGGCTTTTGTCTGTGTTCTTATGAAAGCTTGCTGTAGAAGGTGCAATCTGTGACGTGTAATATCCAACCTCTGCATTTGTCTGTTTGCAAGTTTTGAAAACAAAACTGAGAAAAGAGAGGAGGAAGTCCTAGAAATCATACATGACCCAGTATCTCAGTCACTGTTTAGTGCACACCATTTCAGCTTAAACTCTCCATTACATAATTCCCGTGATGTGATCTAGTTCTTTTTGTAACTACATCAGCTTTTTTATCTTTTTCCTTGTTTTGTTTCTCTTTATGACAGATACCTGCAAAATACAGATACAATTGGTCACAAAGCACTAGGAAAACAGCTCCTATCTGACCCAGTCTTCCAAAGTCAAGAGTTCTTTTCAAAGCAGTAATTTCAAAGGCACAAGTTAACTGCAAATGATCTGACCTTGTTAAGTATCTTGGACAAAACAGAACTACTCATGCTGCATAACAAAACCCATGCCAAAAGTGGTTCTATCTTAGGTTTCTGAAATATTTTCTTACAAAATATTAATCTAATGTAACATATTTCTCCAGAAGATTTTAGTTTCAACTAATAAAAATTACCTTCCTGAGAAATACTTAACTATTTCTACCCATGAACAGAACGTGAGTCTCTTAAAGTTAGATTATGACATACCAGATGCCTATGCCTTCTTGGGAACCACTGCAGACAGAAAAAAAATTCAAAATGAGTTTCATCAGACCCCAGGTTTGTCTGTTTTGTACTGGTTTAGGGTGGGGGGGCAATAGCCAGTAAACTTTGCTCCTTCGGTGCAATAACAACAGTAATATGGATGATGGGCTGAAACATAAAAAAACCTCATGCAGTTTGCCTCAGGATTGTCCTGGCAAATTCTATCAATTCTTCTTTAAAGCCTTGAAAGAAAGTTGGATAAAAACATCATTGTTTTGTTCTCCAGTCATGACACGGCCTTGACTCTCATCAGACAATTAATCCCTTACAGAAGTCTAGTCCTCTCTTAGTGGTCTTTTGGAAGTGAGACTGGTATGAGCAGGGGGGAAAAAAAAAAAAGGAAGCATTATTCTTTAACATCTTAAAAGGAAATATATTAAGTGATGTAAATCAAAACAACTCAAGAATTAATTTTTACTACATTGTCTCTCCTGGAACAAATTACAGCTTGTCACAAAAACTGCTCCAATACATTTGTGGTCTGGTTTTAGACTATTGCTAGTTTTTGGGGTTTGTTTACTCAAAACAGCAGAATAGTAAGTCTTATATCATTAAAAACACTAGGGAACTCAGAATTTTACACTGCCAAGGGACATTTGGGATCAGATTATGAGTTGTTCATCATTTATTCTTTTTTTTGTCTCAGTCTCTGGCTAAGACAGCATCACTTGTTTATATGCCTTGAAATGGACTCATCAGTATAAAGTAACTAAGGTTTTAGCACTGCACACTGTCCTTAGTAAAGGGAAGTTAAGACAGGAATCCACTGGAGTACTTGTTTAACCGTTTTACTGGGTGAGGCAAAAAGTGATCAGCATATTGGTAGAGCAACTTTACCTGCATGGTATGTTAATGAAAGAAAACAACTTATATAAAACCTCTAAAGTTATTGTGTACATTACACATTTGTAACAATTCAGGATTTGCTATGGGAAGATAAAGGCAGTACCTTCTATCCTGTATTAGTGGAGAGACAGAAGAACAAACTGTTGAGGTTAACTGTGGGGAAAGAATAATTGTCTGAGATCGTTGGTGCCTTGCAAAGAACCGAAGTCATTTTTGAAGCTTAGAGAATGGAGCACATGACATCACCAGCATTTTACTTAGAACATGTTCTAACATGGCCTCAGAAATTATCAATATCTAATTATTTTCATAATTCTTTTGCTGCTTTCTTCATTTCAGCCAAGGCGTTTAGAGGTTCAGAAGTGGAAAATGAAAGAAACATACTGACCTGTAGTGCCCTGCATAATAAATGAGTTTATCAAATTGTATATTTTAAAGATAATCAATAATACAGGGGATAATCAATTCCCTTGGTCTTATATAGTCAGCTATTTTCATACTTTTAGCATGATTTTAAAAGTAAAAAGTTATGGGAAATGTTTGCATTATTGCTGGTGGAAGAAAAAGTTTCCAGGAATATATTAGATAAAAAGCAGTGCAGTCTCAGTGGGTACAGAAAAGATCTATCAGGTCTTCCAAACATACCACTTGTCACTGGATGACTTTTCCTCTAACAATAAGTTGCTTACTACTGCACAGACCCTGCACCATGCGTCAGAAAATAGATATTAAGGTCCTCTCTTTTCAGTGATGGCATAAATTTATTTTACAGGCATCAGTATTATTCCCAGATATTTCACTCTGTCCACATTTCTACATTTAAGATACTAATCCTAATTCTAGTTTAGATAGTCATTTCATACTGCTGAATCATCTAGAATAGCTTTTCATTTTCTACCTTTTCTGTAGTGTAAAAGACTTTTATTGAAGCCTTATTCTCATGGAACAGGAAAACTGCACAACCATATATGATGCGATCGCATCATATCATTTAGACTTCTTAAATGCCTCCAAGCATTGCAAGCATGAAATCCAGTATGTTCCATGCATGTTCATCTGTTCCATATGACCATCAGAAAACACTTCTGTTACTGAGGGTGACTGAGTACTGGCACAGTTTGCCCACAGAGGTTGTGGAGTCTCCATCATTGGAACTATTCAAAAGCTGTCTGGACATGGTCCTGCATGACTGACTGTAGGTGGCCCTGGTTAGCAGAGCAGTGGAGAAGATCTTCAGAGATCCCCTCCAATTTCAGTCTTTCTGTGACTTGAAATTGTGTGATCTTCAATGACAAAATAAATGAAGCCTTACGAGGCAAGACTTCTATAAAAAAACAAATCAAACCAAACCAAAAACAAAAACAAACAAACAAACAACCTGGGACAGAATAGGGAAGCCGAGTAAATATTTAGCTTGAAAAGATATGTCAAGCTACATCCTATTGTAGCTCTTCAGCATATCCGGTTTGCTATACATTTTGCTACATGAATCTGATAAAATTCAGTCATTTGTGGTTTTTATTTCTGATAATTGAGAGTGAGGGAAGACTCAGCAGAACACAGACCACTTGGACTCCTGCATGATAATCCAGAACAAAACTGACATCAAACATGAAATACCTGTCACATTTATTTTACACTTTGCATATGATACACTTTTATGTTACACCAAACCTTTGTGACTCAGACTCTATGAAACAGCTTGGAAACCTTACCAAAGCCACCAAGAGCACCCACACAAGAATATATGAAAAGTGGCTACACCAGGTCACTGTAGCATTGAAATTTACCTGCTGATGTCAGATGTAGCAGCTGTTTCCAGTTGATTAGTGCTTCAAAAGTGCAAATAGTTCTTTGCCCTATAGCATGTAACCCCCTTTTTTAATTCACAGTTCTCAAAAAGGTCCTTTAACAAGGTATTTCTTTGACTGGCTTTCAGACAGGATCTTTCTTTATTCAGTCCTGGATATCTGTGGGGATATCTGAAGTCTTTATCTGCATAATCTAAAATACCTTAGAATTTTTTTGCTACTTTCTTGTTATTTCTTAAGAATTCATCTTCTGGTACCACTGAAAGAAGTCTTCCAAGCCTTCATTCACACATCAGACATATGTGATAATACTGGCATAAGTTCATCTCACCACATTTCACAAGAGTCCTGTGAGATTGAACTAGAAGTCTTTCTTTATTTTCAGCAGTCTTGTTAAGGAAATATCTTGCTTGGTCTGCAAAACACCTTAAAATCAAAACCCTGTTCTCTTAGTTTCTCAAATAACAGTTTGGTTGTTTATCAGATGAATCTCACAATTTATTCTGAATTCACTTAAAGTTACTTTGGTTTAATATTTAAAACCACACATTACAAAGATTTGTGATGTTTCTGTCAAGTCAGGTTCACTTCAGACTTGGGAACTAGCTAAGTACTTAATGAAGTGTTTTCATGCAGAAAATCATGGGCAAACTTTGCAAAGCTTGGATAACCAACAGATGTCCAAATGATTACTTAAAGGTCATTTGAACTTAATCAAGTTGTGTTCTGTGACAACTTCATGGCATGAGTTCCTCTTAAATACTTCCTAGGTTTGACTGTGACAAAAATAGGTGAGAATACAAATTTCTTAAAATATACTGACAAAGACATATCTAATCCAGCAGCAAATAATGTCCTGTAAGCATTTAAAAACAAAGTTAACCAGATTTGAAAAAGGGTTCTGTTCAATTCATTTGGCATCTGAACTGGTGATGGGCCTAACTTTGTTTCCTATTATCTCACTTCTTTTTTACAAAGTAAGTTGTTTTGTAAAAGCAGCAGGAATCATAATGAGCAATTGGCAATCTGTTATGCTAAAGACATTATAGCATGTTTACAAAAATTTTATGGTAACTATTTGTCCTCTTTGCATTATAGTTGAACAGAACAAAAAGAATGATGGAAGAAAGGAACAAGAAAAAATAAAGATAGAAAGAAGATCCACATAAATAAAAAATTAAATAAAATAAAACAACAATTAAAAAATAAATTTGGAAGGGCATGACTGAAATACCTGGAATTATATTAGGAATCAGGAGCTGACTAGTTGCATTAAGAACAAACACCCATGGTCGCTTTGTCAAAGTCACTAACACCTTGGCCTCATTTTTCCATCTTTAATATGAATATTTATCAGCACAAAAGTAATGGCTAAACTTAGATTGTCTTTTTTGAGATGAAAATTAATGCCCGGAACCTTGCATCTTCAAAAGGCTGTCCAATTATTAACTAGCTTATCTAATCAAAAGTTTTTAAAGCATAAAACATTGTGACAAGAATCTTTTAATAGATCACAACCAGCCAATAAAAATGTTTTTTCCTTGCATGTGTAGAAATAAATCATTTGTATAAAATAGAAATTGCCTGCTGTGCTTTTTATGAAAATAACAGTAGCACTTCAGACAATGAAGCTGAGGGTGGGACTACTAACAGTTATAAATACAACATTAACAACGTCATTGTATTTCCCTTGACTTCCACACTTGTATCTCTGGGGAAATAAAGGCCCTGTTACTTACTAACTTGAATTCCTGTCATTGTACTTGGGAATCAGTTGCTTGAGATGAAAACCTACAACATATGCCTAAGGTTATCATATTTGGGGTCATTCACAAGCACTGAGGTATAGTTGAAAAAAAAAAATCTTATTCCTTTTTAGAAAAATAGAGAGATCTGTAATAAATCAAGGTAAAAAACTATGTGATGGTAGAAATTTTAGTGGAAAAATGAAAAACGTCCCACAGCATTTAAAAAAAATTATTACTATTTAAAAATAACCACACTGTACTGTAAGAATTGCAATTTTTTTTTCACATTTTCATGCATTCCAAAGTGATGATGTGTCAGGCTCTCTGATGGAGCTAAGCTTGCTGTGGGTAAAGAAGAGATGGACCCATCAGCTTGACAAAATAGTATCACAAAAAGTCAGACAGATTTCAAGGTCCTGTAATCTTAATGCCATCTCAAACACCATACAATTCCTTCTCAAGACTGTCATTCAAAAGTATTTCTTGGAAACAAATGAAGAATCAGTGACACAGGGACAGAAGAGCAATGGTCCCAGGCTGCTCTGTCATGCTTCTCTAGAACATATCTGCATTCATGGATCTTAAACATACTCTATTTCAAGAAACTCTGAAGTCCTTAAGAGAAATAAAGCAGATCAGTATCAGCAGTCATTTATTTTGAGTTTAAGTGTTATATATCTGGTCATCCAATTATTTTCTATTTCCCTTTGGTCAAAAAATGTATAGCTGTTCATTTAAAGGGGAATAGTCAGATGCTGGTGTCAGTTAAATGGTGGAATTGCAGCATCAGCTTCTTGTTGCAATGTTACTTAATTTGTATGGGTAAGATAAGTCAAAGGAGAGTCTTTTCAGTTCTAGTCCCTGGACTGAGGCCACATCTATAAGAGTGAGATAAGTAGGCTCGAGCTATTCCCTGGAATCAAGGCTGAACAGCACGGAACAGTTGGCATCCATACAGTTAAACTTGCAGTTTTCAAGACGAAATAGCTATACTCTGACTGCTTATAGGGAACAGTTCATGCCCCTGCTAACTCTAGAAGCATACCCAAGTATTGTTTATGTGGGTGGTAGCTAGTCACTAGAACTGTTCCATAGACTATAGCATGGACCTCCAAATTCCTGTGCCTTGGATGTTGCCTGGGAATGTCTAGTTTACTTATACAGGAAGAGCTAGATGCTCTTGGGACAGTAAGAAGTGCTGTCTTCCTGCCACATATGAAGCAGTCTCTTCAATGAGAATGTAGAAACAAAAAAGACTGAAGTCTTCTTTTCCTCTTTCTTATACTCTTCTTCCCTCTTGTGCTGCAGAAAAAATAATAGATTCTGATCACCTTCTTGTTTTTTCTCCATACTGCTATATCAAAAACATGCTTTAGAAGTAACTTTTTTTTCACAGAACTGTCCTCAGAATAGAACAGTTGGGTGTGTTTCCCCTCACCTTCTTTGGCCTGGGACTGAGAACCGTGAGTAAACCTTCTGTTGTCTCACTTTTCCTTAGTCTGTCTGAGGAGTTGCTTCAGGAAGGTGCTGAACAGCCTAGAAGACACAAGGAGCTGCACCTGTGAGGTATGCGTGTGAACAGACTTCACTTTGTAGTTTCTCTAGCTGTTACTTTTTCAACACTTTAAGGAATATCTACTTGAGTTTTCAATATTTTCCTTTGCCCAGCTGAAGAACGGACTTCTGTTTGTGTCTTCCTTATGCATCGCCCAGAAAAGAGATTCTTGTTATGACATGGAGCCATTGCTTTTCAGATCTGGCCAGACACCCGTCTTTCCTAGACTTTTCAGACTCAGAAGCAAAACAAGGATTACGTATGCACACCTGTGAAGATGAGTATGCCAGTGGTCAGAACATCTTGTTAAGCTCAGAACTATGGGTTAATTTGTGAAAAAATACAGGAGTCAATGACTAAAAAAGGTGCACACATATGGCTACACATGAGTAAAAGTAAATGACATTATCTTGTTTCAAAGAGAAAATAAAAATATTGGGTAATGCATAAAGGGCAGGATCCTTTTCAGATGAAAAGTAAGATTTATGAAGACATCAGAAAATAACTGGTTTGTGAAGCATCTATTGTGAACTCTGGAGAGGCTGAGTAATTTGGAATTTACTGGTTTTGTCCATTATAATAAGAAAAGATTTTTCAACACGTGCCTTTGATGCCCTGCTGTTTTATGTTGTACTTCCAAACCCATTGCCCATTTTGTCAAAAGCAGACAAATAGTAATTTTAATTTTTTATACTGGCAAAGCTTTAGTGGACACTAACTTCAAGCCAACAATGTATTTAATTTGGAACCAAGACCACATTTCAAGCCAGTTTTCTGGAAGCTGTACCCATTTTAACATCAAGCACTTGAAGCACTGACTCTCCTGTCTTTGTTTTTTAAACTGAGCACCTAAACTGAAGCTAGGCAGAAAGACAAAAAAGAGCTAAAACAATAAACATTGCAAACTCCTAGAATATAGTCCCCCTACAGAATTTAGAGAGCTCAGTCCTAAATAATCCTATCTGAAAAAGAAAAATGAAAGGGAAAAAGGGAAAGAGGGAAAGAGGGAAAGAGGGAAAGAGGGAAAGAGGGAAAGAGGGAAAGCAGGAAAGAGGCAAAGAGGGAAAAAGGGAAAGCAGGAAAGAGAGAAAGAGGGAAAGAGGGAAAGAGGGAAAGCGGGAAAGCGGGAAAGCGGGAAAGGAAAGGAATAAAACATTTACCTCAGACAAATTCTACACTTTTTCTAATGGCAACATAGAAAGGCTTCATCTGTCTCTTCAGCTCTGAGACCAACTGGCCTAGTTAAAGTCTCTACAGATAAATATTCTCACCTTCCAAAAAAGGGTGGTCTTATTTATAATACCTCTTAGGAACAGACCCTCACGTGTACTTTCAAATACTCTGACATTGTATAGGTAGCTATTGCTAGTCAAGCCACATCATGGACTACTCTGACAACGGAAAAATACTGTCAGCTGTAGAATAATGCCTAAGTTCATGCTTTCACACTGATTAATTTTCTAATAACATACGATGAAAGAGACATCTAAATTAAAAGCATTATTGATCTAAATTTCCTTTCTTATCAGTTGGAGAGATAGGTCCTTCACATTTCATACAGACCGAATCTCACTCTGCAGGTATTTTTCAGACTACATGCATGATAATTTAAAGTTCTCAGGTGAAAGTCTATCTTCAGTGCTATTTGTCCATACCCAATAAAGACAGCCTAGGCTATTAAATCCATTAAACTTAATTTTTGTACAGTAATGATTTTTAGCTTTTCAGATATGAGCAGTTTTAATATTTTTTTATGTTCCATATAGAAAATTCCCTTTTATCAGAGAACATTGCCTTTTAGTTTTAAGCATAAAAAATGTTACACTGTCAAAGGCTTTTCAATAGTGCAGAGTATTCTCTGTCCTTTACTTATAACATATTTATCAAACTTGGATTTTCTCCAGAAAAATATACCACTGGAGCTAATTTATTTCTTTTGGTATCATGGGTTTTAACTTTAAAATAGTTGAATTCACTTAATATGTCTATTATGAAGGACCCTGTACTGTCTCTCAAGGAGCCCAGTGGGAGTATATTATGGGCTTCCAGAAGAGTAGGATTTGGTCCAAATTATCTGAATCAATGCCAAGAAAAAGTTTTGGTCCGATCTTTTGACTAGTTCCTTATGCCAAAAATAGAGATAAAGGAAATGTTTCCTCTTGATTATGAATATTAACCCATTTGAATTAAAGTATGTATTACACTTTTACTGTGATTTTAGAAATGGAAGCTGTACAGAATATGCAACAAGACATTGTCTAGAATAAGTCATCTGAACTTACAAATGGCTTAAATGCTGACTAAAGTTACATGTGGAGAATTAGTTGGTAAACAGATGTTAAGAAGAGGACTAAATGATAAAAGTGGAAATATGACATCATGTCCTTGAGAGGATGTAAAATTAATGAGACAAGACAGACTCAAAGAAAGTAACAAACAGATGTAGGAAAAAGCTTCTCTTTTTAACTTATCCTATCCAAAATCTCTCTTCAGATAAAACTCATACACTGAGCTTTATCCCATCTAGTTGTAAACATCTAGACGCTTGAAAAAGAAATCTGAGCTAGTGACTACTCTCACCAGACTCAGAGGAGGGAGAATAGTAGATTACCCAGAAGACAAGTGTTCAAGCAATCCTATGCCCTAATTTCCAGATGCAATTAATCACCTTCAGACACAACTGATTTCATTCATGGAAAGAAATCTTATAAAAGCTACTTCAGATTTAGCATCTATCATGCAGATGCGTAGCTTAAAAATTTCTCTCACACAGAGTAGGGACTCCAGCACACTTTTTTTTGTGGATAAAACAAGGAGTTCAGGAAAAAAGAGAGTCCATTTAGTCCACCATTTGCCTAGTCATTGCTGAAGGTCTTGTTTGCATCATACTCTGAGACACAGCACAGCCCTCTACAGATATCCTATGGCCAACCTGAAGAGACTCATTAAGCTATTTAGGTATCTCTCCACCTAGCTTTAAGAAGGGGTGAGCTTCTTTCTCTTCCCTGTTCCACAGTCATCAATTTCCTTAAAGTTCAAGCTGAAATAATCCTCCATTTATTTGCCAGATGACCTTTTTCCAGCAGCTGTTCATCTTCTCCACTATCTGCATTGTAAGTGGTGTCAGCTCTGACTCTGTAAGAGCCCCATCCACTTATACTTGATGTGGGTGCATATTGTTCCTCCCTGTGCAGAAGGCAGCTCCAAGCTCCTCTGTAATCCTGTCTTCAAGCCTTCCCTGGAACTTGCAGGATATGTCTGTAACAGTAATTAGGATTAGCCAGGAACCCAAGGATCAATAGCATGGTACCGTTTACTTGCACATATCAAAACCCTTTCCCCCCCTGTTCCCCACCCCAAACACATCAAAATAAGGTGGCTGTGTCCAGATTTCTTACTGAAACAGTCTCTGTCATGCATTAATCCCATAACATACCCAGGCATTATCTAGGCCAGCGCTAGCTGGCACAGACATAATCACACTGCTGTGTGTGGGCTCTCAGAAGGGTGGTGAATTTAACCCATTTGTCAGTTAATAAAAAATACATGGAATTACTATTTCCTGTTTGCCAGATCTTGTTCTTGCACAATAATATTTAGATCCATAACTGTTCATGGTGCTTAACAGACTGGAATGCTCTTGAAGCATACCACCTGCCAGGGGGGAGGAAGTAAGTGGAACATGAAGCCCTCATAAATGATAGTGGACTTATGTTCTTAAGAATATATTCATCACTCAGCCACATATATGTAGCAGGAACCAGAGCTAAAATGAGAAAGTTAGGGAAATAATCATTTTCTCTAGCTATCCCCTTCATTTTTTTTCCAGATGGAAAAATATATACATGTGTTTCATGTTTCACCTATTGAGCCTATTGGGATATAAAATGTTAAAAGGTGCAATAGGGTTGCTTGAAATAGCAGTCACAAAAGGAATGATGAGAAAGGGAATGAACTGTATCTTGTTTTTACAGTGAGGGCAAGCACAGAGGTACATTGGCAGATTCATTGCTGGTCTGAAAAAATTAAAACTGCATTCTTAAATGTTACGGCATATTCTTTGCCCTAATTCTCATGGCTTTTTGCTCTTTGCTTCTGGACTTCTGGCATGACACAAAGCTATGAAAGAAATGTGCATTTCAGTCAAGTGATTTAAAGTGAGGGTTCCATCAATCTACATACACAGGAATAATTTCTGAGGGATGTAACTTGTGTTTAAGCAGGAAATTCCCACTAAAATAGTTTCTTGTTTGCAAGGTCATTTTGTGTCTAAAACAGAGGAAGGAGTGATCTTCATTCATGTCACTACAGTATACAGGCAAGGCATCTTTAGGGAGGACATTGGCTAATGGGTTATCATTCTCATATATTTAAAAATACAACTTTGATAGTTTATTTTTAACATAATAGGAGCAAGTTCATTCTGCTGACAATGAACAGGAATAGGGGAAATGGCTAAGATATGATGAAACCCTTTTTGACATTTCACCCAAATTAGAATGACCCTTTTGGAAGCTGCAATATTTGCACTTGCTTTTCTTCAGTGTCATTTATTTTTTTTCCTCTAATGATAACCAGAAACATAAGTGATGAGGAATGAGTTAAAGAGAGTTATTGCACAATTTCAGTCCTGACTAGAAACAACAAAAAGTAGAAAAGGACACAGATGGAATTTTCAGTGGGATAAAGCTGCTTCCAAAACGTACCCAAAGATGCACTTGCTAACTCAAACTGAATGCACACTCCAGTTAACATGAGGTAATACAATGCTGTCCTGGTTTGGGTGAAAACAGGACTATTTCTGTTCAGTGATTTTACTTTTCAGTTCAGTACTTCTAATTAACAGCACTTTCTGAAGTTAGNACAGAGAGCGTCTGTTAGGTCTTAGGGGCTGCCCTGACCCTAAACCACGACAAATGCTGTGAATTTCTGTTCAGTTACTTCATACATTTTACAGGGTCCCATTCTAAAAGGAAATTGCATATAAATGTCAAACACACCAGAGAAGAGCAACACAGGTCACAGGAGTAAATTCATGAGCCATGTGATCTGCTGTGCAGATTTAATGAACACAGGAAAGGCGTGATAGAGTTGGGTTTGTAGGCCACCAGGAGACTGAAACAGTGGAGAATGAGAAATGAGCAATACAAACTGGGAACAGTGAAAGTGATGCAAGGCAGAAGAATTTTGAAAACCACAATCTTGTTTTTCAAGATGCTGAGTGTTTATGAATTTTAGGGACATTCTCAGTATCTGCACGTAAAAACTTCCGAGAAGTTATTCCCTGCTTACAAAGAGTCTTTAGCAAGACAGACTCATACAGACTGCAGCTAAGTTTGGAAAAAGCTTTCTAGGACATTCCCACCTATTTGGATATTTTTTCTGGAACCTAAAGCTGAAATTTCAGCACAGAATTAAAGACACTATATTCTGCCCATTTACAACAGAATCAAAGTGCTTGCTCAAGTATGGTGAAAAGACTGTGAATATGTCCATAAGAAGATACTGGCTTTTTGAAGGTCTCAGAAGAGGCACAAGCCTCTGCAAATAGGAAAGGGAGCAAGATGAAGTTTTCAGAGGTGAAAAATGAAGAAAGGTTAGCAAATTTAATCTAGGAAAGGTAGGTGAGAGATTAAAAACAGTGTTTGAAAATCAGTTTTGTCAGAACAGATATGTGGGTCATGCTGTTAGCCTGTGAATCTGTGAATATGGAGGTCTCTCTGGGCCTTGTAATACATTCTTGTCTTATTCAGAAACTTCGGAGGAGAGCTGGAGAAGAAACCAGAGGGTTGCTCTGGGTAAAACCAGTATTCTGTGGCTTCCAGTAAAGTTCAAGTTCTTCTATGGAAAGACTTCAGTAGATGAGGTCAAGGCTACAGAAAGCACATGAGATATTACAGGAAGAGATACGCCAGAGGCAGAATTTCAATGCCTAAATGAAAAAGCCAAAAAGATCAGGGGAAAGTGAAGAAAGTAGCTTGAGAGAATAGTTAGAAAATGAAAGATAGAAGTTTACACCAAGATAGTGCCATAATAAGGAAGCTTTCTTGGAAAAAAAAAATAAATGGATGCCTGTGGCAGAAAGTCTTCAAGTTAAAAAAAGTGGTGGGAGGAGTTGTAAGGAATTAATTTCTGAATGATGTTGGGGAAAATATAATTTTTGGGAGCTTAAGAGAAAGAGATATAGGTACTCTTCTCTAGCAAAGTAGAGAAAGAAGGAAGGGTCATGAAGGGGAGATCATGGAAAAGTGATACCTAAAGGTCAAAGATGGAGGAAAAAAAAAAAAAAGCTAGGGACATCTTTTCTCTGGAGAAATCAAAATGTAATTTTGAGCAGGAAGGAGCTTTGGAGAGTTCCTCTTAAAACAAAAATACTCCATTTCCTGGAGATAAAAAAAAATAAAAAATAGGTTGTTCTTCGGAGCAAAGAGGTCCACTTCAGAAAATGTTGTCTTGATTTGAGGACAAATACATGACTAGAGATTCAACAGAGATTTATTCATAGAGTCACAGAATGTTAAGGGCTGGAAGGGACCTCAGGAGGTCATCTAGTCCACCCCCCCTACCAGAGCAGGTTCTCCTACACTAGGTCACACAGGAATGCATCCAGGAAGGTCTTGAACATCTCCAGAGAGGGAGATTCCACAACCCCCCCGGGCAGCCTGTTCCAGTGTTCTGACACCTTCCCTGAGAAAAAATTTCTCTTGACCTCCCTTGCAAGGTTGAGTTCCACCAAGGTCTTAGCCTTCCTAGTTACCTCCCTACATCCTCTGACAAACATTGTAGATTTGTATCTACATTATTGTAGATTTGTAGACTCAGAAACAAGCACAGTGATGTTCTACTAATTTCTGCAAGTGGAGTGAGTATCATGGAGCACAGCTCTGTGCAAGCTGGGTACAAGAGGTCTGGGCTCCTCAGTACAAAAGATATGGAGCTACAGGAGAGATTCCAGCAAAGGGCCACAAAGATCATTTTACTGAGAGGGTGACTGAGCACTGGCAGTTTGCTCACAGAGGTTGTGGAGTCTCCATC
>VWZY01000038.1:26386-99171 GCA_013399075.1 Chloroceryle aenea
GCTCGGCCTCGCCACCCATGTGTACGGGGCAAACGGAGATCAAGGAGACTTTCAAGTACATCAACACAGTCGTGTCCTGCCTTGTCTTCGTCCTGGGCATCATTGGCAACTCCACGCTGCTGAGGATCATCTACAAGAACAAGTGTATGAGGAATGGCCCCAACATACTCATCGCCAGCCTGGCCCTCGGCGACCTGCTTCATATCATCATCGACATCCCCATCAATGTCTACAAGGTGAGGGGACGAGGGGGATGGGTCCCGGAGTGGGTGCGGGGATGCGACGGGTTCTTGGGGCTCCCCGCCAGCCCCCGGCGGATCCCTGTCACCTCCGTGCCTCCTGAGGGAAAACGCGTCCTACTTCTGGCTGCGAAACGCCGGGGAACTAGACCACATGTCAAAAACTTGCCGGAATCTGGCATTCTGGCCAGGTTCTGTACTTGTCCCCTACGGCACCCACCCTGTACCCCAGTCCCAAACCCTTTCAGCCGTCCGGGCTGAGAATGGGTGCAGAAGTGTGCACCTGGATATGGCCAGGTTCGGAACGTCACTTGGAAACAGGTGCCATGCTAGGGGTAAAGGAAATAAATGAAATAAATAAGTGCTCGATGTCTTCTCCGAGGAATGGAGGGGGAGGCACAGAAGACCCTCTTCTGCAGAGGGCGTACCACTCGGTCCCTCCTGCACAGCTGAGGCAGGCTTAGTCATATACTTCCCGTGGGCCCATAATGTTTCTGGTGGCATGGGGACTTTGCCAGGAGGATCTAAGCTCATTCGGACTGAGCAATTTGTATTAGTTTTGTACATCCAGCGGTTGTGAGGTACGATGCTCTCCAGAGCTGTGAACACATTTCCTTGGGCCAGTCTTTCATCACGGGCAGCAAGACAGCATTACTCACACCTGCACCTTCTTTACTCTGCCCTTTGACGTGGTAAGATTTGCCGCGTAAGGAGTACAATCTCTGTCTCGTTTACCCAGTTTGCACAGTTCATTTATCCTTAGGAATTCGTTAGGCAGTTGAATCCAGCCCGTAGTTACGATCAGCACTCTTGGGAGGGATGCTGGAAATAACAAGGAATCTTCTGCCTTGTGAGTTTACAGTCTAGGGTCCCTGAGGACGCATCAGTTGCTTGAGTAACGTGAATGTGAGAGCCTTCATCTATTCCTTCTCCTCACTTCACATGCATGTTTATAAACTCTGGTGTTTGTTACTTTTATCTTTGAAAAATCACCTTGAAGGGACAGGTTTTTAATTTAGTCTTATGTATCCATAGTGATTAATTACTCTGAGAAGCTGCTGAAATGGGAGAATCCTGTATCTTCATCTTTTAAAGTACATTACAAAGCATGAAACATTGTAACTGTTCAATTCATGAGCCGGCTAATTTGAATTACACAAGAGTTATTTGATTTGAACTTTCAATATTTTCCATACTATACACTTAGCATAGTTCTTGTGGGAAGCATGTGTACTTTTCCAAGTGAAAGTGGAATTTATGAAAAAATACTTTAATGAAAGTATTTTTTATTAAAAAAATATTTTTAAGATTTTTTAATCTGTTCTCTGAAAAATAATCTAAGCGATTACATCAGTAACAGCTGCTCAGTACAATACTTCCAATCGCAATGACAGTAGTTCAAAATTAAATTAATGATAGGATGCAAAAACTTACTACAGTCCTTATATTGACTGAATGTCCTCAAGTATATCATTATAAGTAGGTTGGAGCAGGAGGAATAAAAGGTCAGATTGCAAGACAATAAATATTATACCAGCTCCAAGTCAAGGATTTTTATTGTGGTATTGATAGGATTAGCTAGGAGCTAAGCAAGAGGTCTCAGGTCCTAAATCTCCCATGCTGTTATGAATCTTAATGAAGAGCCCATAATAAATTTATATTACCCCTTACAATAGTGAGTGAAATATTTTCTGGTTTTAAACGGGACTTTTGGATAAATGCAAGTTTAAAAAACAAAACAAACCTGAGATGTTGCATTTATGTAGTAAAAATCAAGAGTTTGAGTGAGGTTTGATAAAAACTTTTCATCATCTCTACAACCTATTTAGTTCCACCCACAGAGCAGCATTGTGAGGGAGAATACAGTAATGCAATCAAAAGCTGGCTATAATCACCCAGCAGTATGGAAAAAACAAAAGCTAGCAAAGGCTTTGCTGTAAATCAACTATACTTAATGGTTGTAACTTCCAATTTGAAACAATGTTAAATTGGATGAAATGACTTCAGAATTGCTACCAGATCCTTGGTTAGACAGCTGCATGAAAAAGAATGTGAAAGTATTTCTCATGTTAATAAAATGCCAGCAGTTTTCTCTATAGCACTTGTAGTAGAAAGTGTGAAAGTGTCTGTGAACACTTTCCAGACAGATCCAGAAGAGAGAACTCAGAATTTGCACTATGAGCAGCATTTTGTTAGCTGTTGAAAGTGTTAAGTGCAAAAGATGTCCCCTGTGACTATTTGTTAAGTGAATGTGTTACTAGATGAAAAAAATGCACAAAAGACCACTTACATCTCTTAAATTGACTAAATCTAAATCTAAAGAAAAGCAGGTGTTATCAAGACTGTGAGGCAAATGTAGTCCAGGATGTAAGATTAATATGATTAGATTGATTAATATGAATAGAAATCAATACATTCAGCAGAAAATGGTAAGTATTGGAATCTGTCACACAGTCAGGAAACTGGTATGAAATGAGGGCTTGAGGGGCATTCATTTCCAGCACGTGAAACCTGGAAGACCTTTTCAACATCCAGAGTCCTGGTTAACAATTGGGTTTTTTCCAAGTCTGAGACAATCATTCTGCAGTACGTAATGCTGTGGCAGTGTAGATACTTAGCAAAATGCTACTAATTGAATGTGAAGGTGATCCTATGCCTAAACAGAAAAAGTAATCGTGTCTTTGCCAATTTGAGGCCACAAACAGTGGTTAAAGGTAAGAACATAAGGAGCAGAAGGATAGAGTAGGTTGTCTGAGCTTTTTATATCCTTTACATATAATCTTTGGAAGACAAAACCGTGTCAATTTGTACACCTGACAATACAAGACCAGTTCTGGAAGGTTTATGCTCAGTTTCCCATATTGATTAGATTGGTAACTCCCACATATAAGACACCAAAACAACATCAGGGTTGGAAATTCAAAATTTTCATAAGCTAATTTATATTAGCTCTGCTTCTTGTGCAGATATGTGTAATGAGATAGAAACATAGACTTGGAAAAGCCACAACCAAATAATTAATCACATGTTTTCTCTTCTGATATATAAACAACATCTCTCTCTCTCATTTTGTAATATTTATTCCCTTACATTAAATCCAATTTCTTGTCATGTTCCAATGGGTTTTTAACAGATAGGGCAACCTGTCCTCTGCACATCTTAAAGATTTCATAAAAATATATATATTTAACATTATACAGTATTGTCAAGCACTGGAAAGATAAGAAAGACCAGATTAGGGACTGCATATCCCATGCAGACTCAAACCAGCCCCTTTGTTATTCCAGATCTGCTCTGAAAAAGACACTGTGGAAGTGTCTTTGTGATGACCTTACTAACTCTTGTAATACAAGTACCTGTAGGGCACACATCATGACAAAACCTTTTCCTAACTTCCAGAAAAAGTCACGGTGTTTGTCTTTAGAAAACATTGTTACTATTCCATATTACAACTCTTGACCACTGATCCTTCTGATGTTAAAGATAATGTCCATTTTATTTGGAGAAATGCATTATTTCATTTCTTTCAACATTTGAAGCACTTAACTGAGGTCTTCCAAATTTAAGCTCAGAATTTCTTACACAAAGTTTATTGATCTTTGACCATAATAATCTAGAAGTCTGGTTTGCACAGGAACTGTTTATGGTCAACAAATACACCTTAGAAGCACTTAAGAAAGATCTGAATTGTACAGTGGAGGATCCTGTCTAGACTCTGAAGGCAATGGGGGGTAACTTTGTTCAGTAATTACATGGGAACAGTCTACTATTTAAGTCCAATAAATGAGGTAGTGGAAATGTCTCTATATTGTTGAAAGTACACATACATAGTTTTCACAGTGGATTGCCAAACTGAAATACATTAGATGAAGTCAGAATACATTTGCAAATTTCATTTCTTTATTTGTACACTTATTATGTATAGATTCACTCTTTTAAAAAAAAGATGCATGTGAAAAATTTCAAACCAAATTTTCATCTTCTCTCTTTTTTATCTTGCTTCTGTTCTGTGTTTATCTTCCCCAATTTGATAGCAGCATGGCTTTCATCACAGTTAGATACAGTCATTTCCCTGGGATTGTGAGATTACAGAAATTTTTGACTCTGATATGATAGTTTAAGGTTTCTGTCATTTTTAATATGTCTCTATGATATCACTTGATATTTTCTTTTTTCTTTTTTTTTTTTTTAATGAAGCTTCTAAGCAGAAGTTACTAAAAGACAGGGAAAAAAAAAGATTGCAATGCTTCATTAAGACTTACACTGTTTATTGGATAGATCAGAAAAACAATTCTTGGCTTAACTAGGAAGCAGGAAATATATTTTCTTGTTTAGAGGGAAGATCCTCACCCTGATATCATAATTACTGTTAAATATTAATAAATTCTGTAATGTTGTCTGACTTATTCCTGACCATAGTTTAATTTCCTGGGCAAATTTCCTGTTTGGAAAAATGCTTGCTCCTATGAAATATTGAAAAATACTTTTATCTTCATGACCTCCCCATCTTAAAACCATCAGGTAACAATATGCCAGTCATTTCACCGATGCATTGAAAAAGTGTTGCTTGTGAATTAGCTGTGTGGTTGCATGTCTGATTTCCTGTGTAATCCTGCAGTTCCTAACAATGAAAATCAAGTCCTATTGTCCTGCGAACTTGCTGTGAAGGCACAGCTGGGAGGAAGTACGAATTCCTGCTCTGCATTTCCGTGTGCATTCATTGCTCAGGACTAGGACACTGACATTAATAAATGCACGCTTTGCTACTTCATGCCCCACTCCAGGAGTTCAATAGCAGTGGGTTGGAGCTCTGGCATCAGCCTTCTGGATGGTGGACACAGCAGCCGAGCCATCAAGAACAGCATAGCATGCTTGCATGCTGGTGTATTCCGGCAGCAGATTACAAACATCTTTCTGTTCCTACACAGCCAAGAGGAAACAGGGCAGGAACTGCAATTCACAGGTGTGTCTCTGAGTCACAACGTCTTTTGGGGCTACTGTGAAACTTTCACATCAGTTTAGACTCAGATCTGTGCCTGATCTGAGGTGGTATTGGCTAAGAGTGCATTAGATGCATTGGTTCTTTTAAGTATGATTTATTTTGTTTCATTCTGTGTTCCCTTTCATTTTATCTCATTTCATCTTCAACACTCTTCTGTGGCTTAGCAGTTAAAAATATGCTCATGTAAAATAAATTGCTTTAAAACATTGGAAAAGGTCACTCCCAATACAGCTAGTGGTAGACTTATCTTGGCATTTCACTGCTGAAAATGCAACACTATTTTTCTCTTTGCTGCCACTTGGCAGTATCTCATGACTCTTAAGTCATTTATAATTTGTAAAATGGCACTCTTTGTACAGAAACTCTATTATGAATCATAAGAAAATCTATTTACCCATACAAAATTGCATTAGACTACATCTATGCTTCACTAAGAATAATCATTGCTCTTGTCCACAAGTACGATGCTCCTGAATAGAGTGGATTTTCACTGTACTTTAAGGCAGTGTTTTGAGGAGATGGTAATGCAGAGGACAAACAGAAGGAACAAGAAAGCACATTTCAGCAATTAAAACATTTAACTTTTTTCCTTTTACTTCCTTAATATTTGCAAGCTCTTACTGCAGAACATAACATGAACCACTTGCAATGCCATGATAAAGAAACTTATGACTCATGCATTAAAATGCTCAAATTTCACAATACATCAGCTGCAAGAGATATGGAACATGTTTTTCCAATCCGAAACAGACAGCTGTGTGTCCTTTCTGCCCCTGATTTAAGCTGGCTGAATGCAAGTGATATTTTGATGTTATGCTAAAACCTAAGCTAATGCACTCTTTCTCTCAGTAGACAGCATTCACTCGTGTGCATCCCCTTTATAATCCAGCTATAAAGCTTCCAAACAAGAGCTGGATCAAATCCAGTCGTCTTGAAGTACAGGTGTGACTGTCTGCTCCTAAGTGTTAGTTCAGGGAGATCTCCCATGTGTTGCTGAGCAGCTGTGATTTTAGGGAAGAGAGATGGGGTGTGTCTTGCACATAGACCAGCTAGTTGGAGCTAGAAGTTTTCAACAGAATCTTCCAACAGAAATTTGACCAAAGTTCTGATTTTGAGTTCAACAAAGACCAAAACAGTTTAATTTTGAAGTACTTTGTATAGTGAGTAAACTCTGGTTTAATATATACACATTTACAATGTGCAATAGATACTATAAACAAGCATACAGCGTACCTGCTATGCAGTCCTTGATTTCTGTAGTGACTAGGTGTGGTAGGCTGGATGTTCACTGACTGATTGATATAAATTAAATTAGTCCAGGTGTTGCTTGATTATGTAGAATGTACATTAGAATACCTATAATTATTGACTTTGAAATTTTAATAGGAGTTTGTTACTATCTACCCCTTGCAGCAATTCAAAAGAAGTCTTAGGGAGAGGCTTTACTGAAAATACTTTAATTACAGACTGCCTTCTTTTCCCACATCACATAAGTAAAATATACTCTATGGTTATTACAGCCTTGTCCCTATTTCCTCTGCTTTATTACTTTCCATAAAATTCCCAAGAAACATAAATCCTTATAAATTATTTTTCTGCTTCAATTATACAGAACCATTTTATTCTTTGTCTTACTTAAGGAGATCATTT
This sequence comes from Chloroceryle aenea, assembly GCA_013399075.1. NCBI lineage: Eukaryota > Metazoa > Chordata > Aves > Coraciiformes > Cerylidae > Chloroceryle > Chloroceryle aenea. The sequence goes on from VWZY01000038.1 coordinate 33,278, forward strand.
TAAGAAATAGGTCAAAGCTGGCCATGCTACAGTTTTCCTACTGCTCTTCTTTCAAGATTTCTGAAAGCACATGGTCATGAAAGCACATACTTAACTTACTATGTTTTAAAATAAAGTGATACTTAAATTACATCAGGGCTTTTCAAAAACTGTCTGGACCATATAACACTTTATCCATAAATGTACATGTATTTGTGCTTAAGGACTTTGCTGAACCAAACCAACGTGAGCAGGAAACTCTGTGGCTATCAACAATCATTTTGGTCCTCAGCAGAATCTAGACAATATGATGATCTATTTCTTCTTTTCCTACATCCCTGGTAAATCAGATGTCTGAGTTATCATTCTTTCGTCTCATTTTCCGCTTTGTAGCCCTCTCTCTGCAACATATCCAAAAGGCCTCATTTGAAGAAAGTTATGAAGACCAGAGATGGATTTAGATAATGTAACTAATTACAGAAACTCAGAAAGTTTACTTCTGTATATAACTGTTGCGACTGTTTCTTGGCATGACGTCTGTTCTGGAGAGTCTTGTTTTTATGAGAAACTGAAAGATTTGGCTGCTGCTGTGGTGTATTTGAGCCATTGGAGTAGCTCACGTCAGAATGCGAAGATTAAATGTTTCTAAACTGAAGCTCCAGGCAAACAGTTCATGACATCAGTTAGAAGGAAGGTGCTCTCTGTGTTCAGTAAGTCTTGTCCCCTAAATCAGCTAAAACGTGCTACTGTGAATGTGACAGAAGATTTCTGTTAAAGTGTATAACCTAAAATGCAACCCATAATTTTTTCTGCTGTTTTCCTTATTCTGCATCACACAGAGGTATGCTGAATGTGAAGATAGTCCTTTTGGTATTGTAATACAGAATGATTGGAAAACTGGATAATAAAGATCTTTAGTGTGAGATTTATCTGATCTGTCTTTACCTGCTGTGAACCATTTAGTTGAAACTAGCTGTTTAGGTTCTCTGAGTGTCCAGTGGATTCCTCCTATCCGTTGGTCAGCTAAAAACTGTGGGATAAATTGCCCTACACTGTTGCCTGACTTCTTAGCTGAGGGACCCTAGACATCAGGCTTCAAATAAACCCACCCCAAATGTACAGTTGTTGGCTTTGTCCCTGTTCTGATCAGCCTTGAGTAATTTTCTTTATTTCTAACAAATAGTTACTTGGAACATATAAGAAAAGCAGTGAACACTCAAGACATCTAAAGTCAATACAAAGATGAGGTAAATCCTCACCTGCTCAGCCATTTTTCAACATAAACACTGGGGTGGTGAAGTTAGAAACAAAGTGGGTGGAGTTTGCACTGCTTGAGAAGTCGGAACTCAAAGCCTTTGTACATACGCTTGTTCAGTCAGGACGTAACTGTGAAGCCACTGCCTAATTTTTAGGATATACACCTTGCAGATTCCCGTGTGAAAATGTTCTTCTTGACTAAGTTTTACATGGTGGAAAAGAAAAACAATCAAGACAGAAGTCCATGTTGCAACTTCAGGAATATTTTTTTAAAATTATTCATTTCCAATTGTTTTCTTTTCACAGCTGCTTGCAGAGGACTGGCCCTTTGGTGTAGAAATGTGCAAATTGGTACCCTTCATTCAAAAGGCATCAGTGGGCATCACAGTGCTGAGTTTGTGTGCCCTCAGTATAGATAGGTGAGACCCATTTTTTCATCAAATTATTTTTCTTTTCAAAATGGGCATTGGCTCAGATTTGCCTTTCCACTCTGCTGATGTAATACTAATAAGCCAGTTAAATGTGATGGATTTTCTTATATTTTTAATTTGCAAATGTATGCTGTTGCTTCAGGTACCGAGCAGTTGCTTCTTGGAGTCGCATTAAAGGAATTGGAGTGCCGAAGTGGACTGCAGTTGAAATTGTACTGATCTGGGTTATATCAGTGATATTGGCTGTCCCAGAAGCTATTGCATTTGACATGATTACAATGGAGTACAGAGGAAAGGATCTTAGAATCTGCCTGCTTCACCCTACACAAAAAACATCCTTTATGATGGTAAGACACTGACTTTTATAAAATCACAGCTCTCCAGAACAGTTCCTTGGATCTTCTAAGTGTTGGGTTGATTTTGATGTGCACAAGTGTATGTGCAATGTAGGTGGATATAATGCTTGAATGAAAGGCTGAAAAATTTCTGAAGTATATCAGTTAAAAGAAGAGTATCCAGGAGCTTTTGTCTTTCTGTGGGCCTGGGAAGTATCGCTATCTGCTCCTGTTTTCTCATCTGTATTGTACACCTTACAGAGATGCTTTTCAGAACAGACTGACCAACTAGTTATAGCTTACTTTCCAGAATGCTCAGCATTCAACTCCTAACAATGTTCTTGCTTTTGTCTTCCTTCTAGTTTTACAAGAAAGCTAAAGACTGGTGGCTGTTTAGCTTTTACTTCTGCCTGCCACTGGCTATCACAGCATTTTTCTATACTCTCATGACCTGTGAGATGTTACGAAAGAAAAGTGGAATGCAGATTGCTTTAAATGACCACTTAAAACAGGTAAAAATTTATCCCTGACAACTCTGCTGACTGAGAGGATGACAATAGTACCTTTAATGGCTTTTCTGCCACATCATTATTCTGTTCCTGTGCAATGATCTCAAGATTACTAGTAAGGAGAAGTTTCCTAGCAGTGTTGCTGCTGAACTCACACATATATATACGTATATGTATATGACGTACATGTATCAGAGGCCTCAGAAACCTAAGATTTTAACTGACAATCACAAAAACATTTTTATTATTTGCTGTTAATCTATCACATTTTATNGATATTTTGTAATGAAAACTGAAGTCGTGCTGTCACCTAGAAGGTGGTGCTATAAAACTTAATTATTTTAAAGCAATTTCACATGAGGTTAGCAGTATTAGCAGAACAAAGCACATTCCAGAATACATTCCAAATTATAGTTGTTCACCACACACAAATGTCATATGTCACTAGAAATAAACTACGTTTGTACTATAATGTGTATTTCTGAACCTTTCCTCTTGCCTTATTAAAGCTGTAATTGAAGTCTCTTGAGGCATTTAAAATAAAGACCTGAGATCAAAGCATGAGAAAATGCAATTGGAAATGAGCTGGTATTTTAAAGTAATGGAGGAAATTAATATGTTCTTCATTTTTATTTAAATGACTGTTTTCGTGTCCTTGATTTTTCATATTATTATTCATACTTTTAAAAACTGGTGATACAGAAAATCAGTGCAATACATCTAAAACAATAGAAAATATTAAATACATATTCCAAGAAAATTAAATCCTTTATGTTCTCCTAACTCCTATTTGATAGGGGTTTTATTTTGTTTATTAAACTTTTGGATATTAGAAGGTAACAAGAATGAGAAAGAGAGACAGAAACTGTAAAACTGACCTGTCCAATTCTCTTTTACAGAGACGTGAGGTGGCCAAAACTGTGTTCTGTCTGGTACTTGTTTTTGCCTTGTGTTGGCTCCCACTTCATTTAAGCAGAATATTGAAACTCACTATTTATGATCAGAAGGACCCCAACAGATGTGAACTATTAAGGTGAGACTGCAAAAATGAAATGCTTGTGTGCTGCTGACATTCTTCATGAGCATATTTAGATTTCCTAATGAATTTGCTTAATCTATGTGTCCGAAGTTCTCCCTGCTTCATCCAGGACACTGTTTTCACTCCAGTACCAGTGTAAGAAAATTCTGAAGAATTGCATCAACACAGGTCTTCTGTCCTGTTTGCCTGTCTTCTTCTGATCCCTTTTGGGACTGTCCTGCTGTCTTGTGGCATTATGTGGGTGGAAGGGGGATTTCTGTCCCTGTTTCCCCTTTCAACAGAACAGCTAGGATTAAATCTGTGAGGAAAACCTTGTGAATGTTTCCTCCCACATGTTAAGGTGGTTGGATCTCCTGAAATTACTTTGAGGAGAAAAATGGTCTACTGATTCAAACTTTATTACTCAACACAGTTGTTACCTTCATAAGTTAATCCTGTTGATATAAGCCCTTTTACTATTATGTTTAATAGTTAGTCTTGGTTGAGTGAAGCCAAGTCCAAATTTCATAGATGTAAACCTCTGCTAAGTCTTTTCAGAGAAAATGTGAAGTGTCTCATTTTAATTTCCACACAGCTTTTTTCTCGTGATGGACTACATTGGAATTAATATGGCTTCACTAAATTCCTGCATCAATCCGATAGCTCTGTATTTGGTGAGCAAAAGATTCCAAAACTGCTTTAAGGTAAGAGGTTGCTGAGTGCTGCTTCATTCTGTAACATGAACAAAGTGTTTTAAATAATCATTGCATTTTATTTTTAATTTTAACTGGGTTATGGTAGGTGCTCATCTCCTGCTGCAGCTACATAGAAAGGAATTAATGATTTATGTGATGCTTAACAGAAAGCAAAAGAGAGGAGCATACAGTAAACCCTCTTGGTGCCATGCTAATCAGTGCTACATCACTTCCTGGCTGGAGCTGGCACCCAGCCACTTTGAGAGCACTGACAAAGCAGACTCAGACCATTCTGCAGAGATTCATGTAGCCATATTCTCTTCAACCCAATGGGGAGGGAGATGACTCCAGGTTCCCCCCATCCTTACTGAGCACTTAAATCAGTAGGCAGCTATGTTATCCAGAAGGTGCAAGCATCCACTCGACTCCTTCCAGTGCCAACACTTTATGAGACAGATTTGTTCTTAGTTTTGCCTTGGTTTGAGTGAACAGTCCTGGGATAGCAGGCCATCAATCCTGTAGCCTTCATGTCTGCTCAGATAAATGTTCAGATCTGGTTCTTAGGACACTTTTTTTGTAGCCCTTTGCTGTCTACAGACACTGTATCAAGGTTCTTACATTGTCTACCGCAAATTCTTAGGTTTTTCTTTTGCTGACAAGCATTTAACTGTTGGCCACTGCTAGGCTTATTCTCTGGCTGTGTAAATTCCTTGCTGGATATGTCTTTCTGACAGAAGCCAGTCAGCTCTTCATCTAGTATTGTTGGGGTGTTTTCCTCATAAAGCAACAGCACACATTGCAGATGCGTTAGTGTCAGTCTTGTCCTCCCTGTTTTCATTATGGGCTCCCTGAAAAAGTCATTGGAGCTGAAAGCACCTAAGACATCCTAAGTGTGGTAATAAGATCCCAGATGGACTTCCAGCATCCAAAGGCCAGTCAGTAACATCAGCAAAAGGTCTGTGGTACATCTAATAAATGTTTGAAATGTATGTAGGTTATCACCATTCTCTGACTTAGTTCTCTTCCCCCCCCCCCTCAAAAAAATCATCTTGCTTAGAAAGTGCAGATTACTGTGCATATTTTATTTTTTTTTCCAAGAAAGATTATCAGACAAAGGCCAACAAGGGGTCTAAAGCATTTAGAACTGAAGACCAGACTGAAATCATATGTTTGTGGATATTATTATATATAACTTGATATATATCAATTCTTCCTGTCCTCAAGCACTTGAGTTTGTTGCTAATGGGGTAACCCAGAAGTTAGTGGCCGTTTGAGCAATGCAGAACTTATCTTTGTTTCTTTGCTTACACTGTAATGCCAAAAAATGGTAGCTTGCACACTTGATGTTTCTTACTTGACATACTGCCAAAGAAGGTCAGTGTTTCAGTGTGTTTTGCCATGTGTGCAAAACAAAACAATGTAAAATGTTTATTCCTTTTATTTTAACAGTCATGCTTGTGTTGCTGGTGCCAATCCAAAGATCTGTTGTCCCTGGAGGAAAGGCAGTCCTGTTTAAAGTTCAAAGCTAATGATCATGGATATGATAATTTCCGCTCCAGTAACAAGTACAGCTCTTCATAAAACAAATGTAAAAGGTATATTCCCTTACATTAATGCTGGTGCCTAAGTAAAAGTGGCAATTACTTTTAACAAGATGGCAACATTTAGAAAAATCTAGTTCTGTGTTTGCACAAAAAAAGAACATTAAAAAAAAAATGCCCTTGAAATGGTGTCACATTGAAAATCATGGATATTTATAAAATCATCACTTATGGAACACGAAGGAAAGCATAGAAGAACAAGTTATTGTTAGCACTTGAAAACTTCTGAATCAGCACTTCCAAATTATCCCTACTTCCTGTACATTTAACAATCATTTATATTCACTGTAACAGTTGTAGGAACTGAAGTCACAGTAATTACTAAGCAGTATAATGTAATGTTAATTGGATCAAAGCCATTATTATATATAACTCAATATATTATCTTTTATAAAGCAGATTAACCACCATCACTATTATGTGGGGTTTTTTTTTAAATTGAACATGAAATACTTTGCAACAGAAGTTTAAATGTAAAGAGGTAGCATTTTTATCAGGGGTATTACAAAGGTAGCTAATGAAAATATCAAAGGATGCAGTCAGGTCAAAAGCGCATTTCACTCTGATGATTGTTTTACCTATTACTGTTAGAAGGAACTTCTCAATCCCTCTATAAATACCATTTTGTAGCCACTTTGTGTGTTCAGTGCATTTGCTAGCACTTTGGGTATGGTCCAGTTCACTGTTTTATTTCTGTTTAATGACAGCAGACAAGAGAAAACACAACAAAAGCAAAAATTAATACTAGAACCATACAAACAATGGTTAGTATTGAAAACCAGCTATTTTAAACTGAAACCAAATTGATCGTATGCCATGTGAACAGTGGTTGCTCAAGAGCCTGATGGTTCTTTACTCAAGATGCTTTTGCAACAATTTGCAACTGCTTTTGCAATCCAAATACTGTCTTGGGGCAAAATCCTTTAGAAATATCAGGTAGCAAAACTGTAACCAAGGAAAATGGAGGGGGATTTTGAATTCTATTTTCATTTAGATTTAAATCTTCATAAAGAAAATAATTAATGAACTGTAGTTCTAGAGAATAGTACTACTATCTTCATACTGTTTTAAAACATATTCTACTAATGTAGTTCCACATTTATGGACTTAAGAAGATGTGTGATTAGTTTCTGCTTCTGTAAATAGTTTAGTGAAGCATAATTAATTATAAAGTATTAAAATATGGGCAGGACCCTGTGAGAAAACAGAAAGATAAAGATGCCTGTAGTGAACATGATGTGTGTTGCCAGGAGCAATGCACATTTTGTACATACACAACACGTAATTTTTTGGCTTTTCATTTCCTATTAATTTGTAAGCAGATGACCCCAAAGACTTATTAACATACTTCATGCACTAAGGCATGAGTTTTTCAAGGAAAAAAAGGACATATAACGTGCTTTTATAAAAGAGATATTTTCAATAGGCATGGTATTTTATTATAATAAAAATATTTATCAAAACTCAGGAAGCTTTTTTTTTAAAAAATTTTCAAATTTCTCCACGTAAGGATTTTTACTTTTTTTTTTTTCCAGTCTTGATTAACTTCAGATTTTTTAATAAAGTGCCTTAAATATGCTCAGGACAAAACCATAGTTTATTAACAAGTTCAGCTGTTGTTACCTTAGATGGGTTTCATCTCATTTGACTTTAGGTAGCTACATATACCCTGCAGACTGCTAAAAATGAGACAGGTGAACCCCATTCCTGCTGTTGCCCCATCAAAACCTAGTAAGTGTATGCTTGTGTAATCAAGCTGAGGACCTATGCGCATGCATTTGAGCATGGGCGCACATGTATTTGTTTGTGTGAATATGTGCAAGTGTATATGTTGTCTACCATTAGGTTGCTGTTACCATCTTTCCGCAAAACATGCACCCAACTGCTATAATCCTGACCTGTTATTAATGGAAATCTGTTTTAAGTTTTGTTCTTTACATTTTTACCTTAACTTCCATGGTAACTTTGTCATGGCAAGCCATGAATATCACTTCCTTCACCCTGCCTTCATCTATTTCTGTGAAATGTGCTTCATCTGTTAAGGATGGATAATCAGTTAAATTCTAAGTTTGATATTGATCAGTGTTATTTTCATCAAGTTATATCATTACAATATTGTGTATGTATGCTATTTTTATTTAAAATATACCTGTTGCATTGGCAAGTTTCTAATATTTTTCACTTCTTCCTGGACTAATTCTTCGTTAAGACAAGTCCTGCTAAGTCAGACATTTAGGTTTAGCAAATAAAGACGATGTATACTGCCCACTTTTTGGAGTTAATATATACATATTAGTATACTTGTCTTGTCTGCAGTATTTTTCAAAGCAGTATTTTTACTGAAGCTCTCATTTGCTGTAATAAAAATTTTCAAAACTTCTGCTCTCATACAGTTGTGAGTACACATAGGAGAGCTCCAGTGCATCTTTGTGCTAAGATTAGATCTCTTACTACTGAAGACAGTAATTTTCTAAAGTCCTGAGTACAGGTCTATTCCTCCATTCACTGAAACCAATAAATGTTTAACTATTCAGTTCGGTTGGATAAGAATAAGAGCATCAGAGCACAGCAGTAACAGCAGTAGCTCTTTTAAAATCCTAACTGACATTTGCTACCTTAAATAAAAAAACCTAAAAGCTAAATTATCTTTTTTTTTTCTTTCTTTTTTTTTTTTTTTTCTTTCTTTTTGACAAAGGGGCTGTTTTAGAAAAGTTATGAGAAGAGGGCAAAATCTGTTCATGGAGTAAATCAACCAGTCTAAGGCTCTCTGAGCCTCAAACAGGGAGGTCACAAGTAGCAGAACAAGTGCAGAGAGGCACATGCATATTTATAGGATGGCAATGTGCTTGCCCAGAGTGATGTGACAGACTAGGACTCACCTGTACCAGTGGCCACTGGCACAGAAAGGCTGAGATGAAAAAAAAATCTTTTAAGGAACTACATCACATCTCTGTGTTTTGGCCTTCAAGTAGTAGATAGATTTTACTTCCCCAGCTGCTCTGAATTCTGCCTGCACACAGCTGTCTTGCAGTTAAGAGAGGGCATTTCTGACTGGGTGGTCTGCACTGATACACTGGTACTACACCTCAGAGAATCAAATGCAAGATTTGATGGCTATGGAGCATCTACTGTGAACTGTGGCATTTCACTGTCCCAAACAGCTCTTAATCAACACATGGTTGACTTATCAAGAGAATGTTGTACGCTAACAACAATGTTAAAATGATTTTTAATTGTTCTGTATAGCTGTGTATTATAATTAAATATTGTATTTTCTGTGGTTACTTATAATAGCAACTTTTGTGTTTCAGACAGTGTAAACATATGAAATGACCAATAAAATATTTGTCATTTTGATTCATTACAAAAACACATCTGACCTTTTTTTCTTCTAGGGGGGTCCCATTTAATTGTTAAACAGTGACAGTCACAAAAAAACCCAAAACCAAACAGTAATTTGGAACTGAAAATCAAAGCTTTTGAGCAGGATAGTTTTATATAGCTGTAAATTGGAGAGAGTTCAGACTTGCATACACATTGCAAAATTATCTGATGTTTGTTGGAACAATCGGTCATGCCTATCTTTGTTCTGTTTAGTTTTGCTCAAAATGCCAGTTGCAACCTCTTCTCTACACACCCATATATAGTCACAAATCCTCCTGTGTTAAGGACATCACAAATAAAAGGCATGAAACTTTTAGTTCATTAATTTAGAAGTGCATGCACTCTGCTGGAATACGCCTCATGAAAGCCATCTTTTTGTATGTTGAGACTGTAATTTTGTGCATATTTCATTTTACCTTTTTTTTTTTAAAGCTGTGGAAAAATGTATGAGACTAAATATGCTATAGCTGGTCAAACATATAATTTTATATGATTACAATATCTGTACATCACAAAATGTGCTTGCTAGTACTGCTGGTTTATTCCAAATTTATTTTTTTATGCTTAGTTGGTGGCCTGCTGCATCCCATATAGATTTGTCTTTTTTCATGGTCCCAGGACCTTTAGCTTCAAGTTTCCTATGCCTGGAACAGGCATAGATGCACTGTAGACGTGAGATCTCCTTTAAGTGAATACTTTACTCAATATCTCTTATTGCCTCTTCACTTCCTTTCCCTTCATCTTTAAGCATTTTTTGCATATTTCTTTTGAGATTCTAGAGTTTTCTTCAGGTAGACCATAGTCTTCACAGCCCAGCTAACTTACTCCTTGCTACAATTCACTTTTCTAACTATTAGTCTCATGCACTGTTTTATCTACTTCAGTCTTGGCTTTTTCATTTAGGGGATTAACTGTAGCTTGTTGTCAAGTTTTCTAAACACTAATTGAGATACATGTATCTCATGCTTTTCAAACACTGACTCACTAACCACCCTTGAGAAGGGTAGATTTGGCACTCTGGTGCTGGTGGAGCGTGATGATCCAACTGGTAACCTGTAGCTGGGTCTGGTCCATAGAGCGGTTCACTTCTTACTGCACCTTCCTGCAGCCTGCTGCATTGTGTTCTTGTAGTCTGCTTAAGAAGGTCCAAGAGTTCTCCATGTACATGCTGTGCACTTTCAGATTGCTGATCAGAAGATCAAGGGAGACAAAAGGGATCAAAATTAGTCATTTATGCTCTGCTAACCATCTTTTTTTTCTCAGTCAGCATTAGTAAGATTATTGTTACTACAAAGCAGCAGTAGTCACATGGTTTATTGGCTTGCAGTTGCTAACTTAAAAGAGCTATCATTACATAAAACTCTGGCATCTATTTGGTCTTGTCAGTCTTAAGTACTCTCATTAGTTGCAAAGGAGGTCCCAAAGTTCAATCTCATCAGGAAAAAGGAACAGCCCCCTCAGTCTACTTTTCTTCTCTTGAAATAGAAAACTATCACCTAGAAAGAAAATTCTACTATAATTAAAACCTTCAGAAACTAACATTTTAGCTTAGTAATCACTATCCTAAACCTCTGTGAAATCTCTGTGACAGGCCAAAGATGTCTTGATTCTGGGAGGTAGTATCTGGAAGGAATTTTACTGTAATGATGTGGCAACTAGTTAGATCATACAGCTCAGCAGAGGGCTATGTATGTTACGGGATGTTAGGCCACATAAAAAATTTCAGAACAGTAACATGGAAAATGCCACATTGATATCTAGATGATGCCTGTCAGTGGATATCTACCACTATAACTTCAGTGCCACTGTGGAATTTCCCATCCTCTAGCTCCACTAGAATAGTGCCTTAGAAAAATAACGGGAGTCAAAACCTGAAACCTGATAAACCTGAATGGAAGCATTGATAAGGAATCAAGGTAACCATAACATCTTCACGAACCACATTCTCCAAACTTACTTCCACTTGTTTTGTTCTTGATGGAGCAGGATGGTGGGAAACATTCATTGGCTTTTAATCTGTTTATGACCTTCCTTTCCCAAAGTTTACATTAGTAGCTCACCAGTCTGGTTACTTGAAGAAACAAATCAATGGTGAAACTGAGGGAGCCAATGGCTCTCATTTGAAGGTACCAGGAAAAAGAATGATGTCAAATCCCCAGGGATGTGCACATCTTGACAAAAATGGGTTCAAAACATGCCCATCCTTTGCAGAGCCGGAAGAGAATCATGCCAAGCTAATGGAAAAAAAAAAAAAAAAAAGTGGATTTAGCAAGTTTTAGTTGGAGCTGAAAATGAGATGGCAGAATTAATGCAAACTGGATGATTTGTTTTGATGAAACTAAATGGAATAAGTATTGCAGCATGGGGAATAAACAGAAGTTGAGGGGCAACTTGAGAGTCTGTGGGTGAGAATTAAGGAGCAGGCTGGCATGGGTGATACTGTTGTAGGTGTCTATTACAGGCCTCAGGATGCAGAAATTGATGAGGCCTTCTACAGGCAGCTGATACCAGCCTCACAGTTACAGGCCCTGGTTCTCGTGGGAGATCTTAACTACCCAGACATTTGCTGAGAGACCTACACAGCTAGCCAATCACAGTCCAGGAGATTCCTCTAGTGCATCAAAGATAACTTCTTGATGCAAATGGTAGATGGGGGACCAAGGGGAAGTCATGTTTGACCAACATGATAACCTTAGATGAAGATGTAATCAGGTGGATTTATTAGTTTTGTCAGAAAAAGTTATTTCAATATAATCAAGTATTTTAAAAAGGCAGATGAATCTGAAAAAAACCTCTAGCCCAGTATTCTTTTTTAAAAATCCAAACACTTTTAATGTTTTGCATCACTTTGATCTCATATTTTGATTTTAAGGATTTTTTAAAAATATATTTTGAAACAATTTTACATTAGTTCATGCCATAATATGAGTAAACTATGTATGTCACACATGTAACCTTTGAATGCCTGCCTAACTCTTGGAATAGTTTATTACATTCTTAATTCCCGTGTTCATAGGTATTAGAAATAAAAGTCACTGAGCACTGACAGAATTTTTTTTTGGTTGTTTTCTGATTTGGGTATCAGTTTATAATGACACAGGTTGAAATACTATCAAATCATGCACTACTCGCACTGAATGACAAAATTATGAAATTTAATGAAAATATGTATAAGCAGTTACTAAGTGCTAGTCATAAACCTGAAGTTTATGAAAAAAAAATATTATGACCACAACATAAAAGCTTTCTTTTTTTTTTTTTCAAAAAAATTCAGAACTTTATATTTTGATAAGAGATGAAAACAGACTATGAAATGAACCACAAAATTGATACTCTGTCTTGACCACCACCATAGGTTATGAAGATACTTCCTGTAAGACTAACTACTAAAATTCTCTTGTTAAATTTGATTACCCAAATTTCATGTTAAAGAACAAACAGACAAAGAATATGGCAAACTTCTTAATATCTGCAACTCACTATTTAGTATCTTGGAAGCATATGATCTTTATAGAAGTTTTCATACTTAAACTGAGATACTTCATTTACAAATGTCTTCACAGGAAAATCAATGTGGTGAAATAATTTGATATTTGTTTACATATGCATGTAATTTATGCAAAATAACTCAACATAATTTTTTAGCTGACAGAATAAATTGATATTGTCATATTTAATGTGCAAGTCAAATGTATTTAAAATACTCTATTGATAAACATATCTATGCATATATACGGTTTTATGTGTGTGTGTACATACATACACAAATATACATATATTGTCTGGGTCAAAATTTTGGTTATGATAAAAGAAGCAGAAAAAAACTAGAGAAGGTAGTTGTGAGTAAAAGTTTTCTAGTATATATGATTACTTTTGCCTACCCAAGAGGTTACACTTTTCATAGAAATATCCAAGTTTTCCAACTCTTCAAGGTCTGACTGTGATTACTCCTGTCTTTCCAATGAGTTGTAAAACTCAGAGTAGCATCACATTTTATGGCACTCTTACTAAAGAGCAGAACTGCCAACCATGGACTCTTGGACAAATTCCAGTTTAAATAATTACAATCTGTTTCCTCTGTTCCTCTCTCTTCCCATCCACTGCATTGTGGCTTTGAAGAGCATACTGCCCTGTTTGGCAGTTCCACACTTTGCATGGAGACATCTGCTCTGTCTCATACTAGAAGTATGCTAGAAAATGGGAGCCTTCCAAATTCCTTGTCAGTTTGTAGGGTATTTGGGGGTGTTTCAGAACGAAAAGCAAAATTTAAATGTAAAATAAGTATCTTAACACTCGGAGTTTCTTTTGGTATATGTCAACTCAATGTTAAGTGGAACTAAATCATTTTTTACTGACTCTGGTAAGGAGTTTTATAAACATATATTTTAAAAGGCTTTTAAAGCTTTGTGTATCTTTTATTTGTATGGTTAGAAAGATTTATTATGATCTGGAATCCATTAAATAGTACTCAAGTACTTCTAATAGACATTAGTCATGCCTCTAATGTTGAGCATAGAAAGCTAGGAGCTTCAGAGCTCCATGTGCACCAAGTTCAGGCCAAGGTAGTTGCATTATGTCTGCTCAGACTAACTTCTATTTAACTCAGTTTGGGTGAAGTGACCTGGTGTCAGTCTGCTTTCATCTATGCACATGAATCTGAGAGTGATGTGTAACTACATAGTAGGGCAAGACTAAGTGTTTGAACCATTAGACTGTACAAGTAATACTTGCATAGTCATATGTAGTTTTTGTATACTTCTATATAATTGTTATACAAGATCATCACCATTTATTTGCTTTATTAAAAAAGAAAAAGTCTTTTTATTTGTTTATATTCAAAAACTTCAGAATTGCCAATGAAAACCAAAGTACTTTGCAACAGGCAGTGTTTGTGAAGTAAAGGATGTTTTTTGGAAATGAAATGGATTTGATTGTCTTTGTTCAAAAGAATCAGCAAAGAAATGGCGATACTGTTTTTAACATATTTGATTGTTTATATGCATTTTTTGAGACTCTGACAGATAAGGAGAGGATGAGAGAACTGGGACTGCTTAGCCTGGAGAAGGCTTAAGGAGGATCTCAATGATCTGTACAAATACCTGCTGGAGAGAAGTAAAGAAAACAGAACTGGACACCTCTCAGCAATGTCCAGCGGGCTGACAAGAGTTAGTGGGCACCAACTGAAACACAGGAAATTTCATTTATAGCGAAACCATTCTTTAGTGGAAAATTGGAACATGTTGCCGAGAGAGTCTGTGGAGACTCCATCCATTGAAATACCTAAAACCTGATAGGGCAAAGCCCTGAGCACTCTCCTCTGTAGGTGATACTGCTTGAAGTGGGGTGTTGCAGTAGATTATATCCAAAATTCCCTGCCAACTTCAACAGTACTGTGATTCAAATGTGATCTATTATTTCATGTATGTAATTCCTATATAAACCTAGAAAAACTGTCACTGTCAGAGAATGGATATGTGATCAGACAAGTTACTACATTAGAACAAAAGTGGAGATCTCCTTTTTGCCCTTACCTGTTCCTATTTCAGTAGTGATCTAGTCTTTCATTTTGTCACTTTTCTTTGACTGAAAAGATGCTGGGAGATTATAGATGTTTTGATATGTAGCACCGAGTAAGAACAGATAAACTAACAATAGCCACTGGACATGTTGGAAAGCTTGTCTTACAATGCACCAAAACTGACTGCCTTGTGGGATAGCTGGACAGATGAAGTCAGTGGTAGGTTACCAGGCAAAGATGTGTTGAAGTGTAAGAGAAGTGACAGGACTTTCTTAGAAAAGGCTTTTCAGGGTTGTAATTTTTTTAAGGGTAACATGGGAGAGCTATGCTGTAGTTGACATGTTGATTTTATGAGAGATAAACAAGTAGAATCTGAGTGATTTTATTTTTTTTTAATTTAGTTTATTTTCATTTATGATTTTATGTTATTTGATTATCTGATTTGATTTGATTGTGGGCAAATGAATGTCAGGCATGGTGCTAATATACTACGTAGTAATGTTTACTAGTCTTTGAAGTCTGTATGTCTTCCTTCTGTACACTTTAGATCTGGGGTTTGTCTACCCTTTTATAACCTTAAATAGAGATTAAGTTATGATTATGTCCCACATTGCATTAACTCATTGTATAGTAAATATGAAGCCATGAGCTCTCAAGATATTCTTTTTCTGAATAATTTATTTCTATAACCTGATTAAATAAGATAACCTTTTGGAGGTTAAGAAGCAAGAGTATCATATTTGTAAAGTGACACTAGTGGCAATGTATACACTTCCCTCCATTTTGTCCCATTAACAGTTGCATGCAGTTAGCATGACCTTGAAGTAGTAATTCTGCTGGTCAGAAACCTTTGATTTTGCTGGGCTTCTTGAAAACCAGGAAGAAGTTTGTGAAACACACATCGTACATATACAGATGTCAGGTACAGTTAACGAATACAAGCAAACGCATTCCTTAATGGTTATTAAAAGAGAGGAGGGAACACATTGTCCACTTTGATTAAGAATTTTTTCTTCAAGGTTCCCTACCTGAAAAGGTGTATCAGTTCCTTCATCTCATTTACAACAATATGCTTATAAATTATTCCTTAAAATATACTACATTAAAAAAACCCCACACTTATATGTAATACAGTATTATAGATTTGCATGTGTAACTGCAATGTAGGTACTTAAGATTGTGAGTTATTTGGCTGTAACAGGCACGCAATAGACACTGAGAAACTACTACACTAGATTTAAAAGACCTTAAATTCAAGTTATGTCACAATGAAACTCTACAAAATATTTATTGTACACATGACTTGCTTTTAAGTATGTCCCAGAATGAGATTTTTCTCTTTCTACAACGGTTAAAATGTTAAATAATCTTTACACATTGATTCATCTTGAGCCCTTGATCTTTCCTGTTTGTAGCAGCATACACCAGACTTTACAAAGTTTCACACTGTTGTTTGCAGACCACCTTACTGGTGCCTGATTCATCATGAAAGATTTGAATTCTAATACTATCTTTCTGTGTGCTTCCATGTTCTGTTTCATATGCAATTCCTTAAGTGTACACTATGTATAATCAGCTCAAATCGATTGTAAAAGTACTGAACAGAGCCATGTCCGCAAATGATCCTTGCAAGGTCTTACTTGAAATGTTCTACCATCTCGATAGAGGTATCTCCTATTTAAGGATGGTTTTAAAATGCAAGTTTAGAATAACCTTATGGTGATTACTTTTTAGATAAATCTTCTTCATGGTGTCCATGACAACATCATGTGAGACAAGGTCAGAAGTCTCAGAAAAGTCACTCTAACATCTAAACTAGTCAGTCCTTGTTTCTGTGTCATTTAAATCAATTACTTCATTGCCCCAACCACCACTGCATATACAAAGTCCCTTGTAAGACCCTTCTTTCTGTTCCTATTTATACTGTTTCCAAGTGGTACTGTGGTGCCCAGATTGTGACACACAACAGGGGAGGAATGGATACTTAATTCTGTGACTACAGTAGCTATCCCGGAGGGACACCTATTTTAAAGAGCTGTGTTCTGGGATCTCACTTTCTCTGAAGTTGAATTGGTGTGTTTGTCGTGTCTATTGCTTTAAGAACAGCCAACTAGAGATTCTGCATCTGGAGAAACAGCTTGTTTGTGTGCAAAGAACAGGATGCACAGGGCTTAACCTGAGTAGCATTCAAAGAGACTGTGTTCAGGGAAGGGAAGGGACCTTGGAAATCTAGGCGGGCAGCTTGCTCAGTTGCTGAAAATACAACAGAAAGACTTACTTGCGCAAAAAAAAAAAAAAAAAGACAGAGGGAACAGTTTCTGATGTACATAGTTGTTATGTTGATTTTATTCTGGAGTTCATGGTCCTCAGGCTTTAAAAGACACAAGAGCCCTTGCAGTCATGGCACATGATCCTTAATATAGCACAGAAGCCACTTTGGGGTGCCACAGGACTTCTCAGTAGCATTCTACTGATGCATTGAGCACTATGTGATAGTGTGGACCCCATAGCTTCACACACTAATATCCCCATCAAACACTGAAGGACACTTCAAATGGAGATGGATTTATCTTCCAAAACTAACCTACTTTAAAACCTCTGAAATTGCTCCAAGAGCCAAACCAATCCAAGCAAGTGAAGAAAATCAGGGTGTTTATTTAAAAACCCAATTTACTGTTCTGAATCAAACTGCTGTACACTGAGACAGAAGCACTTATTTCAGGAAAACTGATTTATGAGGCCCCTAAAATTTAGATACAGATTACACCTTTAGCCCTCCTTGATTTAACCCACATATGCTTTCACTGGTTTTATATCCATTCTCATCCTACTCTTCTCTACATTTTTCTGTTAGTTTCTTCTAATTTTTCAGATTACTAAAGTGTTTCTCCACTAGCATTTAGTGAGCGAGCTGTGATTTTTCTGAGTTTTCATTTCATATTTATGTATTGGGATTGTTTATTTGGGCAAGGCTTTTTAGGAAGATGTTGTAAAGTTCCAAGTCACTATTATATCTAGGAACGCCTCATTTAAGGCAGAATATATAATATACACCGCTAGCCCACACAGTTACCATGACATCAGAGAATGTGCCTGGAAAATTCCAAGGATAAGATGCAAATAATTACATGCATATTGCAAATATTTATTTGGAGTAAATAAAGAGTGAGATAGGTTCTGGTGCAATGACTCACCTACTGACTGAAATGATAAACAGATACAAACAACTGTGAAAAGGTCTCCATTAAATTTTTGTTATTTCAGTTTTTCACAGAAGAGCTATCCATTTTCTTGTCATCTATTTCCTCTTCTCAGTATAAATAATGTCACAAAAAACCCTCTGTTCAATGTTTCTCATTGAATTATACAAGTAGGAACATCACACACATCAGAGCCAAAAACAGCTAAGAAAACCAGGAATAGTGTGTCACAGTGTGGCTAATATGTTAAGGGAACCAGATACCCTGCAATGTCTCACGCATCACTTGTCTCTAGATACGTAAAAGAGTTTAAAATATCACAATACAACTTAGAGTAATGACTTTACCTTCATTAAAGAGAGAAACACTTTATTGAAACCATTTTTTTTTTTTTGTGCATGAAAATGTACTTGCTTAGGGTCTATATTGAACTGTACATACATCAAGCAGATGAACAGCACTGGTTTGTATAGATCCAGCTCCACAAAGGGAAGCAGCATAGTCACACATAGCTACCACAGATGATTGACTGGTCCTTGTGTTTGACATGGTTAATTAGCCTGACCTCATCACCAGAACAACACTACTGCACTGCTTATCAGATCTAAGGTAGCATTATTCCTATGCCATGCCATACAGAAACAGATACAGATACCAGCTCTCTTGGAGCACAGTGAGAAATGGACATTCCATACAGTCATAAATAATGGGCAGAAAAGCTCAAATACCATTATCCAGTCTGATCTCAGTGACAAGAGTCCACAGAGCTTCACAGGGCTATATCTGCATGGAGTCATAGAATGTTAAGGGCTGGAAGGGACCTCAGAAGATCACCTAGTCCAACTCCCTGCCAGAGCAGGATCACCTGCACTAGGTCACACAGGAATGCATCCAGGTGGGTCTTGAACATCTCCAGAGAGGGAGACTCCACAACCCCCCTGGGCAGACTGTTCCAGTGTTCTGACACTCTCACTGAGAAAAAATTTCTCCTTATGTTTCTGTGAAACTTCCTATGCCTCAGCTTCCACCCATTACCCTTTCTCCTATCATCAGGCATCACCGAGAAGAGCCTGGCTCCATCCTCCCAGCACTCACCTTTCTATATTTATAAACATTGATCAAATCACCCCTCAGTCTTCTTTTCTCCAAGCTATAAAGCCCCAGCTCCCTCAGTCTTTCCTCATAAGAGAGATGTTCCATTCCCTTAATCATCTTTGTGGCCCTGTGCTGGACTCTCTCAAGCAGTTCTATGTCCCTCTTGAACTGGGGGCCCAGAACTGCACACAGTACTCCAGATAAGGCCTTACCAGGGCAGAGTAGAGGGGCAGGAGAACCTCTCTTGACCTACTGGCAACCCCCCTTCTAATACATCCCAGAATGGCATTGGCCCTCTTGGCCACAAGAGCACATTGCTGACTCATGGTCAGCCTCCCATCAACTGGGACCCCAAGGTACTGCTCCCCTTTGCTTCCTTCCAGCAGATCAGTCCCCAGCCTATACTGATACCTGGGGTTGCTCAATGAAATAGATCCAAAAATAGTCCCTCTGGCATCTCGTGGACAAGATAGTTAGAACAATAGATAAATAGAACAAGAGGGAATGGATTCAAGCTGCAACAGGATAGGTTTAGACTGGACATTAGGGAAAAATTTTTCACAGAAAGAGTAGTCAGACACTGGAATAGGCTGCCCAGGGAGGTGGTTGGGTCACCATCCCTGGATGTGGTTAAGGGTCATTTAGATGTGGTGTTGGGGGACATGGTTTAGGGTTGAACTTTGTAGAGTAGGGTTAATGGTTGGATTCGATGATCCCAAGGGTCTTTTCCAACCCGAATGATTCCATGATTTTATAGTTAATCAAACAAGACACAGATTCTCTTATTTACAGTTATGTATAGAGATACAGTTTTTCATCAGTGTAATGTGGGATACATTGACCTGTTTTTCTGTAGAGTGATAATGGAGGTGTCATGCTGTGACAAGTCAAACCTCTGCCAGAAATGTCTCAGTTCTCCAACCAAAATTGGATCTTCACACAAAATATTCAGTGCAACACTAGCATTCTTCTAGTTAGCCTTTCATGCCAACTTGTATTGTCAGGACTGACTCCATGGTAGACCAGCATGGTGACAGAGGCCAGATGCACTTGGTGGAATTCCTCTCCACTAACTTTAGATGTCTGCAGTACAAATAGCTACATTTTGAATAGTCATAATAGGTTTGCTTTAGCCAGTAGCTGAAGAGAGGTACCCTCAGATTAAAGTCCATTTTACCTATTTTGGGGAATTGTATTAGAACATCAGAGGGAGCCTCCTATTCTCCGACAATAAAGTTTATACTTTAGAAGTGAGGGGGTTTTAAGGGGAATAGTAAATTCCCAGATCCTCTTTCTTGCACTTTCTGAAGCATTTGTCTTTTTCATATCTTCAGGAACCTCCTGCAATCTCTACCACCTTTCAAAGATGATGTTGAGGAGCATCACAATGACATAAACTAACTTCCTCAACAATCTTCAGTGCATTCTGCCCAACCCCACAGTCTTGTATATGTCAAATTTACTTAAGTGGTCTCGGATTTCTACACTGTCTTCCCCTAGACTTTCCCACAGAGATCCCAGAGGACTGAAAGCAGACCTTGACATTTAAGAACCAAGGCAAAACATGCACTGAGTCAATCTGTCTTTTCTGTGTCCTTCATGATCAAGTCATCCATCCCATTCAGCAGAAGTTCAGAATTTTCATTGATCTTCCTTTTGCTTCCAATGTACTAAACAGAAGTTCTTTTACTCATCAGTTAAAACTCCAGACAGGCTTTGGCTTTCCTAACTTCATCCCTTCAAGCTCAAGCAATGTTTTTCATACTCCTCCTTAGCCCATCCCCATTTCCACTCTCTGTGTGTTTCTATATTGTGTTTGAGCTCAGTCAGCTGCTCCCTCTTCAGCCAAGCTGGCTGCCTGCCACACCTACCGTTTCCTGCACATCTGCATGGTCCTCTTCTGCTCTGAAGAGTTGTCCCTAAAGATTACTGTCCTTCCCTGTGCCTTTGAGTGAGGACTTGCTACAGAAGGCACTGCCAAAGATTTCTGCAAATCTGCTAGAAGAACAGTTTATATTAGCTTTTCCTAAACCACTTCAGACAAAGAAAATCAGGTAAATTGCTTAAACAAGAGAGATCTGTCCAAGTACTTTTTCCTGAAATGAGTTAAGGAGTACTCACGAAATCACATTACTGGCACGATATAGGACAGTAAATGGCATAAAGGTGGTAATAAACAGCTGGAGGGAAACAAACCACTGAAACTCAGTGAATGTATATCTTTGGTCTAAGCTCAAATTGATAATACTTAGAGCAAAATTAGAAGAAGTTGATCTGGGACTAACCAGAGTGAACTTTTTTTCAAGTTATGTCCCAAAATTGCCACCCCTAACACAAAAATTTAAATACTTTGTATGTGTGCAATGGTTTAACTCATAATTTGAAATCCATACTGATATTTTAAATACCACTGAACACCTCGGGTATTCTCATACTTTCTCTCAATGTGTCTTCTTGACACTGTTTCATTTTCTATTAAATACTTCCATATTAACTCACCTGGAAGGACAAGGGTAATATACTGAAGGAAAAACTTAATGATCTGGTTTATAGAATAAGTCCTCAACATTCAGGAAAAAAAAAAAAATATCACTTTTTCTTTTCTTTTTCTGTGGATAAAGCCCTGAAAACATCTGCAAACTAAAAATTATACCTATAGATACTAACTAGTCTTGAACTAGTTGTATCCCCTCAATGTGGTCCTACTGGATATCCATACTGCTGGAGGTAAGTGCACAACCTCTGCAGCAGTGATTGTGGTGAATTCTGGTTGTCCTCAGCCTGTCAGCAGCTTCAAAGGTTTGAAGAATAGCAGAGCTAGAAGAAACTCTCCACAGTTACGGGTGCAAAATCATGGGTCCTGGCCTTTAACGTGGCAGTGCTCTAACACTAAAAATGTGTCACTAAATGGCGTGTCCTGTTGACCATCACTGACAATTTTGTGGCTGCAGTCCACTTGTAAAACAGCTCCTTCCATACCCTTACCAGACTTGCAGACTTGATGTAGAGTCTTTATCAAACCCTTGTTTGCTTCATCTTCTCCATGAGTGGTCTGAGCTTTAGTTTATTAGAACTATAAAGGCTGTCAAGGTAGCCAGAGGTTGAGGGACATGTATTCAGTGGTCCCCCTGGGTTTGGCTCTGTGATACAACAGAGGCCACCTCAACGCATGGGCCCTGTGAGATACCTCTGCCAAAATCTCATGAGACCCCAAGGTCCTGATCTCTCTGTTACCAACTAAACAATAACCAACAAAATTTTGTACTTGCAAATATAAGTTAAATTTCCAGTTAATGTCAATCACATCTCTGGCATATGAAAACAAACTGATAGGGTAAAATATTATTCTGTTCCAGACTTATATTTATTGTAACAGCTTTTATAAAATTCAGGCAAAAATAAATTATAAACATCAGTGCTTTGGAAAAAAACCCTCTTTATTTCAAATAGCTATACTTTTTTTTCAGTTATTCCCTGGCTAAAATTTCTAATATTCTCCTCACTATTTGTTATTTCATAATCATTTTGCTGTTGTTAAGTCTCCTCCCATTTACTGGAAATAACATTTAATTTTTTCCCTCTCTTCAAACATCCTAGTCTGCAGATGAGCAGGATACAGAAAAAGGCACACCTACTTACTGAATCTAAACATGCCTGAGTTATCATGACATCTTCAAAGTGCTCCTCTTCCTTCCACTCTGCCCCCCACCCTTGTTGCCACATGCATATTACAATTGCTTTTGATGTCAATGTGTCTGTATTCCTGGTTCTAGTGTCAACCATCATTTAGGATACTTAAAAGAAAAATTGAAAGAGGAAGAACAAGTCAGACTAGGCCTATGTTTTGTTGTAGAAAGCCTTGAGAACATGAATCATTTTAGACATGGGAGTAACTGGATTAAAATCAGGGGGTTTAAAATCATTTATCTTAAGTAGCTGTGAAAATACCTTACAAGACCCAGGACTAAGAGCCAAATCCAGATCCATGGTTTTGTATACATGACATAACTTTGTGCTTTGAGCTTAAGCTATGCTAGAAATTAGGAATAAGATAGATACATTAATGGGTACTCTAATCAGGTATCAATCATGTTAAAGCCTAGGTGGTGGTTTTCCGTTACCTAAACAAAGGTGACTATGATATTTTGATATGTTCTATACTGCCTGGTCTCCCTGGTGTTTCTTTTTGTGTGTCACAGTTATTGTTCTCAGAGTGATAGGTGATAAAGTCTCTCTGTCATCTTCCACAGATTTCCCCACCACCACTTATTGACCAACTTAACAAGTCTACATTCAATAGCAACCTTTTGGATACAGTACAACATCTATACCAATGAATATCCTGATATAGTCTGATTCTAATCATGCACAAAATTGCTACCATTTTGGAAGAGCTGAGCAGTTCATCACATATCTCATGTTTATACATGAGGGATTTTACATTATGTCTGTTTTCCAGGAAGCCCAGTCTGTCAGGTTGATTCTGCACACATCACACTTCTAAGGCATAAACTCCATGACAAATAACAGCAGTCTTGACCATCTTCCTTCTAAAATGCAAACCCATGTTATTTGCTATGCAAAAAAAGGGTATATATTATTAAAAGAAAAAAAAAGTTATTCCCTGCGTTATCCTCTCTCGGCCCTTTGTAGAGTAACTGAACAGATACAGTACCTTCTTAAAAAGTGGTGTGGGGAGGTGGGGCGTGTGACTGTTTTCAAATGTCAGTTTACCTTTTCTCACCTCTAAAAAGTGTATGAGACATCAGATTGTAGGCTGCTGGTGTCAAGAAGCAATGATTACCCATCCCTGCTGTTCACTTGTGCCACTGTATAAAAATTTTAAATGCAGCCAAGATTGATTACTCTGGAGAAAATCAGAAAACTGATTGCTCTTCTCCAGCAATTAGGACACCCACTCAACAAATGTGGGATTCTCATTTCTACTCCAAAGTCTGCATTTGACATGAAGCAGTCACCAGCTAGCATGGAGTATTGAGTGCATTCATAATTTCCTTTTCTTGCTAAATTATGCCAAGCCCTGAATGTGAAGAAAGAACTCCAATGAAATCTGTCTTTCTTCACCAGAAAGAGAATGCCTCATCAACACATTACAAAAGTCATCATGAAAAAGCTAGATTTGCTTTCTGTCACTAAATAGCATCCATTCAAGTCTTTATTTAGAACAAGGAGGGTAAGGTCACTGCAAGTCAGTTGTGAGAAGTATTTAACTCAGAAATCAAATTATTTTGGATTGCTATTTGTATTCACTGATACATATTTGTATTTTTTTAGATATGTGAAAAAGAGCAGAAACCCATTAAGCTGCAACTTTTGAGACAGGCTAGGAATTAGTTCTACATTCAGAATTTTAATGTGGTATAGATAACAAAGATACAACACAGATGTGTCACAGATGGCACAGATAACCACAAATTTGAGCTTACAGATAGACAAAGTCTTCTACTTTTCTTCAAACAAACTGCATATAAGACGGAGACTACCTGAATGTCATGTGAGAGATTGCCTTGCAACCCTGGGATTTTTATCATTGTACTCATGTCTATTTGTTCTTCTTCACTTAGACGTTTTTCTAAAAATATGTGTAAGAGTCAATATCTTGGGCCTCTACAAAAATATTTAATTTCAGTCTAATTTCCAACAACATATATTCTCCTTTTCCAACTCTAACAATAAAGCATTCTGTAAATTTCAAACCCAGAGTTCAGAGTTTAACATGTGGGTTCTTTTTCTTTAAGTAAACTACTTAACTTTTTAAATTTTAACAAGAACTGTGGAGAGTATTATGACTTTTTAGTATTCAGGTTGTTTGTGCTCTTTTAAATAGAATAATTAACTTACTTCGACAGTGTTATATAATGGATATTTTCAGTCCCAAATACATATAATGTGTGTGTATCTCTCCAGAACACCATGTGAAAACTTTGGGAAAACCTATCCCCTGCAACCAAGTGAAACTACACTCATCACCATGTTGGTCAAGCCAGCAATGTCCTATCTATACTGGCATCTGGTCTCTCAGTATGGTTACAGAGCAGTCTGCAGGCAAGCAGCCAGCATTCCTACTCCAAGGCAGAGGACTATTGCTTCCCAGGCTATATATCACAGACAGCTTTTGCCTGGTCCAGACAGAAAAGAGAGAAAAATATGGGATTTATACTGTTCCTCAGAATTCCTGAAAATACACATAGTTGTGATTGGCCATGTCGCTTCCACACGGCTTCATTTTCTGGACAGAAACTTAATTACGGGAGATTCAAGAAAACTGTGAATATTCATCAAAAGATTCAGTGTGGAAATCTTGAATGTTATCTTGATTTCCTGTCACATAATCTAGATTTGATTGCATCATGACTAGAGATCAGCTGCATAGGTACCGGACTACATGTCCCTTATACAGCACATTTCATGTTTACTTTTCACATCAGTGGAATGTCATTAAAAGAATAGACGGTGTTAATGGTCTCCTCCAAGCACAGGACTAAAACCCATGCAATACTTAGTAGCTGTAAATTTGTAAATTATTATTAGATCCTCATTACAGTTTTATCCCATGGAAATCACAATTCTTTCAAATCCTTACTAGATGTTATCATGGGCCAGGGACCACTCCAGACAGACATCGTGCAGTCACACTAGCTGAGGGCTAAGGGAACTCAGCTCTATGGATGTAGGCCACCCATTCTAGTAAATGGTTACAGACACATTTATGTGCCTGAATTTAATAGACGGATACATCTATACTACTACGTAGAGAGAACAGAGAGTGGGGTCAAACACTAGACCCCTTCATGACAGTCTTTGATTACTGTCTTTTGATTAGCCTTCCTGGATATGTTTTGGATTTCTCAGCCTGTCTGCCTCCAAGACAAATCTCTAGAGATGTGCCAACTCAAAGGAGTTTCAATGCTGGATCATCTCTGTCAATAGAGAACTGGGAAATAACTCCTGATCCAATTTAACTAACTGAGGTATAAACTTAATTCATCAGAATCGTCAGCATCCTATAGGTATGGTGGTGGTACTGACAATACTCTTCACAAGCAGCATAACACAGGAAGATAATGTAAAATATCTTAGCCTCAGAGAGCAGAGACAAATTGAGTGATCCCCCACTTCCCAACAGACCATAACATAGCCAGAGAAGCCCCTGCCTTCTGGTCTCCATATTAAAGATGGACCACTGTGCATAAATGATCCCAAGGTTCATTCAGCCAGAGACAATACAGGAAAGAAAACACTTTGTTCAGTAGATCAGAGACACAAGGGATGCCCAGGGGAGTTTTTGTTGTGGTTCATTCATCAAGCACTAGTGTAATCCCCAAATTTTTATTAATAAAATGTGATTGAGCAATCCCTGCAGAACAAAGATGAAGCCAGGATGCCCTCCTTACACAAATTTCTCTTCTCACATGTATATAGACTTGGGGACCTGACTGACATCCCATTACCACACAGACTGTTTTTTATCACAGAATCACAGAATGGTTGAGGCTGGAATGGGCTCTAGAGGTCATCTAGTTCATTGCCCCTGCAGAGGCAAAGCCACCTACAGCCCAGGACCATGTCCAGATGGCTTTTGCATATTTCCAGTGAAGGAGACTCCACAAACACTGGGCAACCTGTTCTAATGCTCAGTCACCCTCACAGTAAAAAATTGTTCCCTTATGTTTCAGTTTGTGCCTTTGCCTCCCACATTCATCCCTGCACAGTGATTCATCTGAACAGCAAATGAACATTGTCCTTGCACTTTTGCTTTGGCAGTGATTATTTCGAACAGCAATTGTGGATTGAAAGCTCTTTATAAAATGAACTTGAAAACCAAAGCTCTCACTTCTTAACCAGTTCATGAGAGCCATGTCCTTCGTAGGCTTCATATAGCCTTACATGTTTTCATTGGCCCATAAATTGATCAAAGAATGTACCAATAGAAGAAATGCATTCCTGGACAGTACCAAATGGCAAAAAGCACCTTATAAGATAAATTGTAAATAGTATCTTGTAAACACTTCATGTCTTAAACACCATCTTTGTTGGAATGTAACAAAGATTAGAAGACAATGAAACAACTAGCAATTACATTAATAATTTTGTTTATTGTTTACTGAGTTACTTTAGTCATCCTGAATGAGACTGAATGACCAGTTTGACAAGTCTCTATGAAGAATGAGTACTTAACATTTAACAGAAGCATTATTAGTTTGCCCTTTAATACCCTCTGTACTTCAAACCCGACAGAAGTTCAGCATTCAGGCTCCTCAGCACTCAATCTAAATCCCATTAAAGTCAATGCAAGTCTCTCCCATTTTAATGGGATTTAAATGAAGCCTTTAATCCTCAGTGTCCGTGTCAGTGAGAGAGAAAATTATGAATGTGGATTTGTGATGTAGATACTGCTGCAATGGGAGGAGAACAGTAACAACCAGCACAAGTTACTATGAAAACAAAAATGTTTGTGTATCTTATTGATGAGAGCATAACATCTCGTGTCATTTAAGAAAAGGTTAAGTAAAGTAAATATTCAAGATGTAAAATATTTAAGTCCTTCACTCTGCCAAATCTATACCTCTGAAGGGATTCATCTGCCTTAATGAACTGCCCTTGATCATACTGGGAAGCTTGCATGTATAATTCAGATATCTTATTTTTATCCATCTATAATTAACATAGATATATCTCTCCCCTTACTAGATTTTTCAAAAATTGTAAGAGGTGTCCTATAAGCCTGGAAAGCAGGTAGATCACATCTACTGTGCTATTGCTAGGTCCACCTCTAAGGCTAGATGCAAGGAGTATAACACATTGACTGACACATTGACTTCCATAATAAGATGGAGGGGTTTTATTTTATTTTAAACTAGAAAACATATTTTAGGTTAAATCAACTCTTCTTGTGTATATATTTTGAATTCTGGTGATATCACATCCTTTGTTAGGTTATTGCTACAATAATTCATCCTTACTAATAAACATATTATCCCAGCTCTGGTAGGACATCATCTTTTCTTTAGTGTCTGATGCAAAGCCTTGCTGATTTTGTAGTTCACATTCTATACACTCAAGGCTTGCATTAGGGATTTTAATCAGAGCAGTATGTGAGGAGTTCATAGGTTATTTGGTGTTCACTGAAACCCCTTGGTGCTTTCAGGCATGTTGCTTTTCAAGGAATGTATCCTTCAATAGTAATAGAGTACGTATTGACTTTTCCTACAGTGAATGCTTCGTAATTAGCTGTGTTGTAAACTGGTTTCTTTCTACTAAAGAGATTCTGCTCATTTGTTCTGCTGGCAGAACTATTTTAGCAAAACAAGACACTAATGGAGTTTTTCCACCAGAGTATCTGCCACACCTACTTTAATGACTAAGGCAAAATGAGACCTGCATTTTGTGTGGACAGATATATGAGTTTAGGGTGTGATTTTCCCCCAGCTCAGCTGAGACATCACGCTGACAGATAAACTTTCTATTACAGATCAGATCCATGCTTGAACTGTTGTTCATAGAGCCTTGCTAACAGAGTTATGATAGGGAAAAAAACAACTGATCAAGAGAAATTTTACCATACACATAACTTCCATCAAGAAGTATTTTTGGGGATACAACTTGTCACGTTCTGGTAGCAAACACACTCTTATTCCCCTGTTACATGTTTACATACCTCTATACTGCCTTATTCTAAGTCTTTTGTTGTTATAAAAGTGCCACCTCCAAAAATCAGTCCCTTGCTGCTATTACAGTGCTTAAAAAAAAAGTGTATAATGTCTGTTTGAGTTTAGTTTGCAATATGAGCTGCATGAATGATTTTTCCTTGTCACTATTTAGCAGTTAATTATCCATGTTGCTGCCAAAATACAACTACTATAAAAAAATCACTATGAGATTTCAAATGTGGACTATGGAATGAGATTGCTTTGTTATACATTATGTAATTATCAAACCATGATTGCTTCTGTTCTTTTTCTGCCTTGTATTTGAGGGGAAAAAAAAATTTACTATTGCATAGAGGGAAGTCAGAGGGTTTTGTGGCTTTTTCTAAAAGTATAAAGGGTATCTGCCTAGAACTAAGCTCCCACTTGTAAACTGTAGACTGGATCACGTCACAACACAGGAAATGACATAAACCTTTAAATCACATAGCAAATGTATAGTTATGGCTGAGCAAGAGTATTCTTCAAGCCACTTATATTATATCTCGGGATCTTGCAAAACTGAGCAACTTTTATGGTATGAAAAGGACTTCCGTATAACTCAGGAGAAAAAAAATAGTTGTATGCAGTTGAAAGGCTCTAAGGTCTTTATAGTAATATCGTGATCAACCAAGCTACCCTTGAAAAAATAAAACTAAAAAAGAAAAAAGGAAAAAAAGTAAAAAAGAAAAAAGAAAAGAAAAGAAAAGAAAAGAAAAGAAAAGAAAAGAAAAGAAAAGAAAAGAGAAAAGAAGAACGAAGTTAAGAAAATTCAATTCAGAATCAACGGTCAATTTTTAATTTATTTTTGGCACCACTCGAGTGCTTACGACTCACAGCTACCCAACTGGCAGATGTAACCATAGCACTAGCACTAGGTTGATTGTGCCTTGTCATTACAATGCTTCCTTTTGTCTGATGGCTGCAAATGTTTGACAGTCATTAGAAAGTCATCCAAGGAAATACTTCCTTTCCATGTACAAGATCCTTGTCGTGGATTTTTAACACTGAGCTTTCTCAGTAATTCAGCTACCATTAGCAAAAGAATAGTTTCTTACAGCCTGCCTGTGCCCCTAAGGGTCTTTTGTAGAAAGGACAGAAGCTCTTTGTTGTCACTCCTTCACACGTTATTAACAGAGATTTAACAGAAAGAAGAGGGGCTTGTTACATGCCCGTTGCAATTTGTCTTTTTTTTTTTCAGTTCATTCAGATCTTCATCATGTCTAACCAGAAGATGGATTAACCCAGATCCAGGGTGACTGTTTCCATACTAAATAGAAAATGAATTTGAAAAAAGCAGACAGAATAATCTCTCCCTGCAAAGAACCAAATCAGCTAATGAGACAGTGAATATTCCTGCATGCTAAGCAACATTTTTATAAAACAAACTGCTGTTCCAACAAAAGAAAGTAAACCTCAGTAATATGCAGATATATTTTCTTGATAATTTCATATGACCATCGTTTTGCTTCGTTGACGTTTTTACTTTTTGTCTCTGCTGCCTAATTCTTTCCATGCTGCCTATGCACATCCCTTGCCGAGCCCCTCAATTGTCCTGCATAAAGCAGTAACTTCTAGTGATTGCTTCTAATCCTACTGAATTTGGGTCTGCAATCTGGTATCTGTGATGAGGCTGTTAGCTGGTGTAAAATAGGATTGCCCTCCTGGTGACAGAAAGTCAGGCTGATTCAACACTAGCTGAGCCTCAACTTCCTCAGTTCTGCCTTTGGTGGGGTTCACACATACGCAGTGATTTGCCATTTTTTACAATTCTAGCAACACTTTTGACGAATTTGGGACCGCACCCAATATGAATCACGGGCAACTACCCAGCACTGCTGCACAGGGCAGGAAGCTGGAGATCTTTCCATTACGGTTCAATTAGTCACTTGGCTTTCTGTGAAAATTTCTATTGGTTCAGAATTCCTTACAGGAATGCTGAAAAGCAAAGAGGCACATATATAAAAAAGGAAGTTTGCAATATGGGAGCCAGAGCTGCACATCATGCTGATGTGCTAAAAAACTCTGTGAATTCTTGAAAGTCGGAAGCTCTCACCTTAAGAAATTTTGAGTGTCTGAATGCTGAAGCTTAGCATCAACACTGCTTAAGCACAACTTATTCTGGAAATGATATCTAACCTATGTTTTTTTCTTAGAGTACTGGTTACATATTCCATTTTATTTAGTAAGAAAATTAATTCCTGAAAAGTTCCTTCTCCTTCTTTCACCTGTTCTAACTCCCAACTGTAGTTCTCCACACTATGCCGTGCTCAGGAAACATCGCAGGGATGTGCCAGGTATCTAGAATGATATAGTTTGTGGGGTTATTTTTGATTGTTTGGTGTTTTGGTTTTGGTTTGGTTGTTTTTTTTTTAAACAAAACTGTCATGAGGGTTAAAATAAGGCTCAAATATAGCTTCAGGATCTGTGACCAAGCCATGACAGCTACAAACAGAGATTACAACTGTGTAAATCAGTGCTCTGACTGGGTTATAAAATAGCTTAACACTGCTCCACAGGCAGGGCTTTTGACATCAGGCTCCCATGCCTGGTTCAAACCCATCCCAGCTTTCCCACAGCTGCACAGAATGCCAGCAGTGCACCACCAGTGCTGGAAAGCTCACAAGTAAATTTATTTGAATGCTTAACAATTAACAGTTGCAAATCTCACAAAAAGCTGATTATTTCCTCTTCATATCATCAATATTTACTGTGTGGGAAAGTGTGAACAATTCAAATGATGTATTTCTGCTGCTGAAAATCAAATGTCATTTTCAGATCTCTGAAAATATCACAGACTCCGGTAACATCAACAATACCCTATTGTTGGTTACAGTTGCAAGTAACACACACCCCATTCACTTGACTACTTGAACACTAAGGGATGTATTCTCTTCCTCATTCTGCTTCCCCTCCGCTCAGCTGCTAAAGTGACAAAAGGAGGCCAGCTGAATGCTATGGACATTTTTGTGGAGTATAAAGCTAATGCTTTCACATGGTCTTAGGAAAGCAGTGGTGCAGACACATTCAGCTGCTTCAGAGCAACTGAAAAAAAGTTGGAATAAGAGGGATCAGTATCAGCTGAGCACTGTTCTGTGTTGTTTCCTGACCATGCAAACAAATGGAG
The DNA here is from genome assembly GCA_013399075.1 of Chloroceryle aenea. Taxonomy (NCBI): domain Eukaryota; kingdom Metazoa; phylum Chordata; class Aves; order Coraciiformes; family Cerylidae; genus Chloroceryle; species Chloroceryle aenea. The sequence continues at coordinate 65,134 of VWZY01000038.1, forward strand.
CTGAAGATCTAGATACTGATGACAGCCTATTCCTCGAATACATTACTTAGAGGAGTCACAAGCAGTTTGAGTCAACCCAAATACTGATATTTTTTGAGTCTGCTGGGAAAATCAGGTTCAAACTTAAGCAGGACCCTGATCAAAGCAGTGGTGAGTTCTGATGGAAGAAGACCTAACTGATATTGAGCAGCAGGTAGAGCAGTTTTTCTAAAATGGGATGTATGCAAGGTATTTATTTCAGAAAAAGGGAATGTACACAGTATAGTCACTGTGGCAGTAACCATGAAATATCTTTAAGGATATATTAAAAAAAAAGCCTACTTCTAATGAAAAGCAACATTAATAGTGTGGCAGTTATTAAAAATAAAGCATCTTATCCAGAATAACAGTAGAGGAGATTAGGACAGTCAACTCTTTAGCATCATTCACTGTATGGGTATCTTGGACAATCTGAGACCCTGAGCAACAAGCATGTACTAATAAGAAATCCACAACATTGATTCATCCTTGTATTGTTGTCTAACTCAGGATTGCACAGTGAAGGGAGAGGAAGTTTCCTGTTGCACAAGAAGCTAGCAGTAGTGCCAGAAACAGAGGACCCAAACCCTGGGACCCCTCCAGTTAAGGCAGAATCACCATATTCTTTGTGTGTTTTCAAGTGAAACTATTGTTCTCCATGTGTGTTAACCAGTCTGATTACTGCAAATCTGCCCTGATTAGAGGAAATTTCTAGAATTCAGGTTCCCACAGGTCTAGAGTGAGAAACTTCTAAGGATATATGACATCCTATATTGTCAGTGCTAAGAGAAATCTGCACAACTCTAGTGGAATTAGATGTTTTCAAGGGCTGTAGATACTCTTAATTTCTCTTTTGAACTTTGGCATCAAAACTCTACCTAAACCCAGCTGAATACATCTGAAATCTCAGTGTGAACATTCTAACACTGAGAATGACTTTATGCACCTGAGCATAATCCCAGATTATACCTGTTCTCAGTGCATTAAGAGATAAGAATCTCAGACATGCTTTGCTGGTGCTTTTCTTTCTTTCAAGATGATAGAGTTTAGAGAAACACTCCATTAAATTATGTGATATGACTAGGTGCCTGAATCTATGTGAAATAATCCAGAATATATGGCCCAGACAAAAGGATGTTCACAGTGAACAATATCCAGCTGAGTCTCTATTTATGTATCTTACTGGAGTCAATTGAGTAACCATAAAGTGAAGTACTATTCATATACATTACACATGTGAGAAATGGAAACATTCTTTCTATAGAAGAATAATCTCATTAAAAATCCTGCTGCATTTCTTCTAAAAGGATGAGCAGATCATCATACCAGACAGAGTGTTCAAGTCCAAAGTCAGAAGGGAAAGTGGGAAAAAGAGGAAAAACAACATCTATGACCTCCCTCTTATACTTCAGGAAATGCTTGTTTGGAAGAGTTGCATGAGAACATACAGACTTAATGTTTTTGGTTTCTTATCAGGCTGGACCAAGCTCAAACCAATAACCTTGAGGTTAAAAGCCCTACATGTCTTTTCCATGTTCCTAAACAATCCAACCATTCCTACTAATAAAATAGCTTATTCGGAAGTCCACATCACTGAATTATATATAGCTTGTAAAAACAATTAAGTTTAGACAACCAAGTGACTATCAGACCATCAAGTCTGTATTCCTTCAAACAGCTGATCTAAAGTCTGTGGTAGTGAAGTGATACCTGTCAAAGATAGATAAAGGTCTGGTATTTGGTGATTAATAGTTTGCATATTTTATGGACAAATCATTTATTAGGTATATACATGTGTATGAGAGACGTTCCAGAGTAACTACATTGAAAGAGCTATAAACTCATTACCATGTCACTTAACATTTTAGTATTTCATTTTTTACCCTGGGGGATGGAAATGAATCTCATCTTTGCATAGAAATGTAAGTTTCATCAGTCTCAGACAGTATTTTGTAGGTGTGTTTCCTACAGTACCATTTGATTTTTGGTGAATAATACTCGTATTGTCTGTGTATACTTTTTCCATCCTATAGTTACCACTGATGTTTTTCTGACACATGAAACATTCCATTCCAAGCTGGATAAGTTACTTATCTGTTAGTTGCGTTCATCAGCATGTGTTAGTCAAAAGCCTTTTCCTTCTGGGTACAAACAAAATGAATCAAATGCTTGAGCTCAAACAATATTTCTCTCTAACAGTCCTAGAATTGTGTGTGTGAATCTTCTTTTGTTTCCCAAGCAGACCGTATAGAGAGGTGGGAATTTTCTGCTTCCCCCTTTCCTTTCAAGCACAGCATCCTGGAGTATGAGTGACTCTGAGGAAGAAGACAAAGGAAAGTGGTTATAAAATGTAGATGAGTACAGTGTAAGAGCTTAAGTCCTAAGTAAGGCCCATCTCTGGATGTCTGTTCATGCCTCTTTTGTTGACTGCAGTGCCTACAGGTATGTCTGAAGTCTGAGTGAGCAGAGAAATGCTTTGCCAAGAAAAAGTGTGAGTGTGTATGTATATGTACATGTGCAAGAGTAGAGCTAGGTGAAAATCCATACTGGAAGGTATAGTGAGCTTAACTGGCAAGGTTTGGATTGCAGGGGGCTACAGGAGTGACCTGTGTGGGAAGAGGCCATGAACTATCCTGTACAATCACAGCTAGTTCCAGCCAGCTCAAGAACCAACCCAACCTTTGCCAAAAGTTCAAATGGTCAGAGAAGTACATGGTACCTCTGCTCAGAAATATGCAAGAAAGGGCAGCAGATGCTGGGACCCCAGAGGGAGGCATGTGAGGAGACACAAAAGGATATATAGGAGGCAACATGTGAAGATACAGGAAAAGGCACACAGAAGAGGACATTGAGGGGGTCATGGATAGAGATGCACTCTTGAAGGTGGAACTACTTGCCAGAGGATTGCAGCCTATGCATAAGCCTATGCTAGAACAGGTAGATCTGTGAAGAGACTGCTACCTATGAAGGAACCCACACTGGAGCAGAGGAATAAGAGCAAGAACAAGGAGCAACAGATAGAAACTGCCGTGCACTGATCCATCCTCCTGTGACGGCCATTGCATCACTGAAGGGATTGAGAGCTGACTCAACTAACTTTGAGTCTGGGGAAAGGGGTGGGAGGATGTTTCTCCTGTGTTTGTTTCATTGTTTGATTTCTTTGTTTCTCAATATCCAAATCTGCAATCAACAGTTTTAGCTGATTGTCTAAAATTTAAATCAAGTTCAATTTGCAGAAGCAAGAGTGTTTTGCCCACAAGAAGACAGGAGAAGCTGCCTTCAGTTAAGTTCTGTAAGGGAACAGAAAAAGTGACAGCTCCTCCACAAGTCCTATAGGCCCTCAGCACTAGGAAGGAGAAGACTCTGTTTCTGATTCCATCCATGATATACATGTGGGACTCTCCATAGGTCAGCAGTGAAGTGACAAATAATTTTACCTGGGAAATGTCATGGTGCCTTTTTCCTTCAACTTTCCACTTATATAGGAACCATATTCAGTTTCACTCTTTCTCGAAGGCAGAAGGAAAGAGAATGGTGGAAAGTCTGTACAGGAAGAGTGGTCATTGTGGCATGATAAGGAAACAGTGCTGACAACAGCACTTGTCTCTAGAAAGGTCTATATTCAGTTAACTTCTTGTCACAAAGCTAGCATCCCTGTCTCTGCAATATGAGAAGTCCCTGTTCAGAAGTTTGACAGAAAAAATGTTTCTCTCTTTATCACCATTTAGGAGCCACCTGAGGCTGTTATATTATTTTTGAACAGGATACACACAAGTATTTCTTTTTTTTCCCCCTTTCTTTCTCTTAGAGGTCAGCAATTGTGTGAGAAAAAACGATGAAACAGATGAGACAAAAGAAAACATATGACATCCAGCCTGAATGTATATTTCCATCCACGTGTCTTCCTTTGCATTTGTTTCAAATTTCTGAGCATCTGGTATTTCTAGCCCCCCCCCAAAAAAAAAATTTCTTTGGGGGGCTGGGAGAGGAGAACTGGTAGGAGAAACCTGGTCTGAGTCAGTGGTATTTCATTAAAGTCCTAAGTGTAATCCAGATAGACAGTCTGTTCTCAGTAGGTGTATTTTAGACAGAGAATGTAAAGAGACAGGTTACTGTTGTCCACAGTAGCCCACAGATCCAACCCAGTCTGGATGAGTTTGAGAGACTCAATTTCACCCTAGCATGAAAAGGTACATCAAAGAATAGCTACACCTCATAACAAAGTAAGCATTTCAGGGATAGGCACTTTAAAAAGATTAAAAGATAAATTGTCTTTTTTACAACTCTTTTCCATGTAGCCACAGAAAGAAGTCAGACCATTTTGTTATGTCAATTATCTTGATAACTCAGCTAGATAAATTATGAAACAAGTCTTTGCATCACTTTTTGCATATCTGAATTCATCCTATAATAGAATCACTCATTAAAGCATATACTGTATCTGAAGATGTCAGTATTTCCATTTCAGTGAAATTTCTGATTTACTAATTCTGCTCTCTGTGTTCGTCTGTAAGCACCGCTTATATTAATATTAGATCAAAATGTTGTTTAATTACCTAAAATGTTACTGTATTACAAAGAAAAGTAGCTCAATATATAAGAAAATGAATGTGTAATTACTAAGATGTTAAAATGATGAATGAGTTGAGGGAATGACTAATATTACAGGGATACATTCCAAAAGAGACTAGTTGAAAGAGCTTTGTGTCATTAACTTTATTCAGAGCCTTTCCAAAAGACTCAAGTTGAAAGAATTCATGCCATTAATATTATTGGGAATCATTCCAAAAAAACAGTAGTTGAAAGAGCTTTTTGTAGGGTAATTTATTTGTTGGTTTAAGCAGATAAGTTAACTCCTTTGCTATTAGATGCCATATTTTGACATCAATTCACTGTACTAATGGCTCTTATAAAGGGAGCTGGGCTATCCTGGATTAATATTCACTAAATGTTGAAGTTAACCACTTGAAATCAGGAAAGTGTTCTCCTGTCTTCTCCAAGTCCCTTTAAAATTTTTTTTTATGTTTCTTTTTCATGGCATAAATAAGCACTTATGTTCCTGGTCCTTTGCAGCTTGGTCCTTCTCTATTTTCTCTGTCTTGTATTTATCATTGACATGTGTTGTTACTATTACTTTTTCATCTGGAGTGCTCTTTTTCTGCCAGGATAGATCATGCCCCTGCAGACAAGTTCTCAAAATTTTTAATATATTTGCCAGTACTTCTGCACTTACAGTAGCTTGAAACGTTCACTTGTCTTCCAAAAATGTCTCCACGTGACTGTCTCACATCGGATGCTCTCTGTGTACTGCTCTGTGAATCCAATGCTAGGCAATTTTCCTCAGTCTCTTACATGATGAGGGAGATATCTTGCATGTTTGTCATGCTGGATAATATGGTGTCATAGTTCTGTTCTTTTTCGACATCGTTTCATAACTCTCTCTCAGCTCTTGTCACAGATAATTTTGGGACAGGGTCTGTGTTTTCTGTGTTTGTTAGAAGAGCACAGAGTAGAAAGGAGTCCTGGCCATTGTGGAATTTCAAATTACATTGTATCTATATTGTCACATTGCTACATCCCATGTCTCACACTCAGCTCTTAGTCCTTTGATCTTTCTGCCTACCTACATGTCATTTATCATTCAAGATCCCATTTTGGGGTGGTGTTGAAAGGGAAGGAGCCTAAACCGCTCCCTTCTGAAATAATAATAATAAAAAAATAAAAAAAATTGCAAGCATGAACTGGAAAACAGTGCATGCCAGGGTTTTGTTCCTATATAAAATATAAAAATATATCCTGGCACATCTGACTTCTTCGGCCTGCAGGCTTCATGGTCTTGGGTGCACTTCCTGATTCTCATGCTATAGACCAAAACAACATGGCTTAGCCTTGGCAACATGCTACAAAACATTCCCGTGTTAGATTGTGAGGCAGTCATCTCGTTTATGCCCATTCTTGAGTAGAATGATGTTAAATAGCATTTAAAGAAGTCACAGCTAGGATTAAGAGATCAACACAGATTTGAATGTCAGCTCAAATTCAGAAAATGTGAGACCGAAGAAAGAAGCTGGAATTTTAGTATTTCCAAAATAGGCCAAACAGCTTGGCTGAAGAAGTAGATATCCAATATGCCCCTGATCCAAGCCTTATAGAGAAGTGCCAGAGTCCAAGAAACAGGACTGTGTCTCAGCATCTCCAGACACCCCAGAGCCCAGCTGTGCAACACCCCACAGAAGCAGCCTCCAGATGGTGGTAAGCATGGTGGTGAGGGCCGTGGGAAGAAGTGCACAGGCGCATGACATTCATTAATCTCCTCACTGATCAACAGTGCTCTGAAGGATCAGGAAGTGATGCCTCTATCAAATCACACAGTTGTAGGTCCTAGGACTGTGAAATCGAGGGGAAAGTGTCTTACTTGCACAGCAGAAAGATGCACTTAATTCTTCAGAGAGGCTAAGAGCACAGAAAAACATGGATATCGACATCCAGCAAAAGGGTCTTGCTTATCTTTCCTCTAAGTAACTTATCAGGGAACTTTCTCTAAACTGGCTTGAGGTGGACAGTTCTTTCTCCCTCAGAGTTTGATATTGATATGCATTATTTGTTATGCACATACCATGCAAATCAAATAGAGGCTTGCACTGTGGCATAAGAACTATTAAGAAATATGGAATTTACCTCAAGTTTTAAAATATGCAATCAGCGAAAGTCTCAGGAACACAGAACAAAAGAAATACACAAGACAGACAAGGGGTAGAAGATATAACATACAGGCACAGCAAACAATGAGGTAGTAGCAAATAGCTCTGTTAGCATGGCAATTATTTGATTTACTTGTTGCTTAATTCTTTTCAATGGAGTTCTGAGAAGAATTAGGTAGGTGGAAAAACAAAAGGATAGGAGTAAATCTGTGAGAGCAAATGGCAAATCTGCGTGGAGAACAGGCTATACAGGGTTAAGACAGCAGAAATAAACTTCCAAAGTCATCACTGGTTTAATGCTTTCAGCTTTCACAGTTTCTGCAGTGGCTGTCAGCTTTACTCTTTGGCTGGCTCAGGTCTGCTGCTTCTTTTGTAGGTTTTAAAACATGTACTGCAAAGGAAGAAAGACATCTAATCTCTGTCCAGTTTACCCTCTGAATGGGCAGTGAAGTACTCCCAAAAGTCCACATCACAATGTGTTTAAGCACAATAACTTCTGCTCAGCCTTTGTTCCTAGTTTTCATTTCAATGTAAACTGGCAAAGCTGTGTATCTTCAGCACCTCAGTCCTAGCTGCTCTCTGGCCATCTAGGCATAGCCCTAGTGATTCCTAATCCATGCTTTTTGGTTTGGAAAGTTACGCAGTTTTGAAAGGATCTTTAAGCATCAGTTGTCCATGCAGAGCATGAACAAAAAGGATGAATAGTAGCTAAGGATAAGACTTTTAAAAAATAACAAACTCAATTAACAGAGGGTGTCCCCACCAGTCAGTTCATGAGAGATTTTCAGACTCTGATGGAATTTTGGTTTAGTAACAGAAGAAAAGTCTTCCTCGCACTCTTGTTTTTATAAAGAAAAAAAAGACTATACAGGTCGTTTAAGAATTGAAAAACCTATGAAGAGAACCAGAAATGCTTTATATCGTCTCAGATGAACAGAGATATTGAGGAAACTGTCAAGATTTGTTTTACATGCCAGAAGAACAAGCCAAGTCAAGTAAAAGAGCCCCTATTGGTGGCACAGAAAAAAAAATATTTCCCTGGAGAAACATAGGCTTGTTTAGACTGGCCAAGAAGATAAATGTGTTTTTTGTTTTTTTTTTAATTTTACGGACTATGTTTTCTAAAAAACAGTGTTTTGTAAAGTTTGGGTATAGACAAGTTACTGCTATTGTACTCTTAGTTATGATCCAAAAAGTGAATTTGAAAAAGTCTACTACAATTAAATTATGGGAAATAACTAGATGCAGGTTGCCACCTGTAGGTATTTGTTTTAGCAGACAGAGAGAATTGTAATGTTTTTACTGATGATAGAAGTCGATGTTAGAGTTTTGTGGAAGTATAAATACAGTATATGCAATATAATATTATGGTCATGGAGATTTCAGCAATCCCTTGACCTGAAACACCATATATGCACATGACAGAAACCAACAATCAGAAAGCAAAGACAGAGTAAACACAAAGTCCAGTTGAAAGTGTGTCATGTCATGCACTGCCATCATATGACAATTGACCAAATTTTCCCAACTTCCCACCTTTTTCCTATTTGTACTGTGGTTAAACACAGCCTTGTAAACCTCAGATGAATGTAAATGGCTGTTCCATGTGCTTATGAAATTGTCATCAACAGGCAAATTTCAGTATCTCAGTTTCAGGAGAGGACCTAAGGATCATTCAGTATGACATTTTTGTCTTTGAGATAGTCTTTATTAGGCAGTCATTACAAAAGATAAGACAACTAAGTCACAGGTCCTTAATACTATAAAGAATCAACCACTTAAAATCTCCTATTAACAATAGTTTTTATATTTTAAGAGAGACCTGTCAGTTAAAGGCACCTCAGAGACCAGTCAAAAATGGTTATTAACCTCAGCACATGATCAGTTTATGTAGTGGGTTGATTATAAATGTCTGGAAGCAAACACCATACATGCTGCCTAAGGATGGGTATTTTAAGTGTTTTGGTCAGGAGGATGAGCAAATAATATTAACCTCTGATGAGCTCTGCATGCATGGAAGCTCTCTTAGATTGTACTCTTTTGCTGGCATAAAGGGGAAAGAGGGGAAGATGGAGGAATAAACGTGCTTAAATATGTTTTATGATGATTTTATATTGCATACTTATCTAAAAATTCATACAAACAAAAATATTATGTAACTGCAACTCTAGTAAAAGGCCTCCTAATTCTTCATCCTAAATTAAGAGATATAATAGAGCCCTGAACTTGACACTTGGGTGGTCCAGCAGTGAGTGAGATATAACCAAAAATAAGAAGCAAGTAGCCAGAGCTGTAAATCTCTTGTTAATAAGGGGTCAAACTGGTAGCTGTGTACTTCAGGGAAGGAGCTATACATTGTTTCTGCTTCTTTGCTTCCTGACTCTTCCTTCCTCCTTCCCTCCTCTCCAGAAAGTACTGTTTAATTAATCATTCTGCTGCTTGGTTCATCACATCCATCTGCAGAAGTATATGAAATCTTAACTTTAAGGGGTTCATTTTGGGAAGTGTATCTCTGATCAAAAAGCACCTCACTCCATTACAGAAGACCCTGTGGTTACATCTAAACAAAGCATGCCACTTTGGCTGTCCTGAAGGCCAGGTGGCACCAGCTTGCTTACCTCAAACTGGCTTAGGACTAATCTCGTAAAGATTTGTCTTGGTGATGACTAATTGAAGCAGTTCAAAACAAATCCAGGGAGTAAGCTAGGAATTCAGTGATGTAGATCATTTTATGTAGTGCTTGAGCTCCTCCCCTAGCCCTCTTCTGTTCATCAGTGATGATTGAGCTCTACCCTCACCTTTCAACATCTACTGTGGAAGTGAGATAGCACCAATATACACCTAATTACTCCCTGCACCCTTTTAAAGGGGGCTCAGGAACAGTTTTGTGGTAGGACTTACCATCTGTGGGGGTGACTAGGCAGGGTTTGAGTCTTATGATTTCATTTTTTTCTGTAGAACAGAAACTCAAAGAGAGCAGAGGGAGCACAGCTAAGTGCTGCACCTGAGGTGTTAATCAGAAACCAGAGCAAATCCATGAACAAAGTCTGGACTGTAACAGATGCAAGAGAGACCAGAGTGTGTCCAAGCAATATGGAAAGCTTGATTCTGAGCTCATACCGCTTTGAGGCATCAATGATAATTGCAGATGAAGAAAGCAGATGATGTCACTCAAACTAGGACAGAATAGAGGAGGTAACTGTGCTAAGTGGTTTGGATTCCTCCTCAGAAAGCTTTGGTTATTCCAAGCTGTTACCTGTACAGAGATTCTAGCACATAGCTGTTAACTAAGGATGTCAGGCCACTGCCTTGCACCATAGTTAACTTCTCTGTGTGCAGTGTGCTGCAACATTCACAGGACATACAGCTAAAAGTCCCAGGGAGTCTTCTGCAAGTACTTCTCTGGAAGATGACAACAAAAGTTATTGAGTCTAGCTATTAGCAGTCATGCTGCTGACAGCTCTTTGGAAGGGTCTTATGATAAGGGATTTCAATGATGTCAGCCACCCTGCCCAGAGGTGCATTCATCTCACTGCATTCATCTTTCCAGGTTGCCTTCCAATGGATGGTTTGTTTATCCAGATAATCTTTCTTCAAGAGTAACTCTTCTGCCAAAGTGAGGAGGTGACTGAGCTGTCAAAATCTGTGCTATACTCACTCTCTTTTGGTTTAATGCAGATTTTAAAATGCTCTGGGTACTATAGAGCATCCAAGGGACTTCTAACCTGTGAGAGAGCACATTTCTGGTTCAAAAGGTGCTGGAATTATTAAGTTACATGAACATAATCTTACATGATCTGCAACTTACATGATCTGTAAGTTTTCATCCTGTGACACATTCTTTTGGACATGGGAACATTACCATTAAAAAGAAACCAACAAAACAAACCCCCAAAACCCTCAGAAAACCAAACCCCAAACTCTCTACTGTGTTGGTCATAATTCTTACAGATGTTAATTGCTCTCTGTGACAGAAAAACATTTTTCCCCATGTAAACATTATTTTACAAATATGATCTAGAGAAGTTTTAAAATAATATTTTTATCACTCCTTCAAGACATTACCTTTCTGCAACATTTTGTCAAATACAAGGTGTACTGTCATGTCACAGCATACCATCTTACTATCAGTAAAACCAAACCCATGTACTGAGTGCCTCTGTCCTGCAGAGCTGCTTGAGTCACCATGTAGCTTAAGATAAACTTCCTAAAATATATAAACATGTACTGATTAAAACTGACCACTTGAAATTCAAACAAATGAGAATATAGTGAGCATGAAGAAAAGGGGTTTATGAGCTGAATAAACCCAAAGTCACTGTTGTTTAGAAACAACATACTTAAGTACATCTAACTGGTGCTGAATCAGTTACTTTAATGCAAAGCCCAGGTCTGCATATGTACATAAGTAGGAAAAGTTTTCTTAATAATAATTTTATTGCCTTCAAATGAGACTAATCACTAAACCACTCCTCAGTATGCCTGCTAATAGTTACCTGCAACAGGTACCTATATTTAGAAAACTGAACTGGTTCCTGCATGTCAACCTTTAGATGAGATGAAGAGTTATCACCTAAGTGCCTGCTTTTCTCTACTGAGTACAGAGAAAGAATGGGGGGTAGCTCAAGTATCACAACTGAGCAGAAGAATCCTGATGATGATGACTGGTGTAAGGGTGGTGGTGACTCAACAGCAGCTGGAGGATGAACTTTTCTCCTCTGAAAAATCCTAAAGTGGAGGTAGGAAAGCCAAGTTTACTCCAGTCTTTGTGGATCCAGAGGCAGAGAGATTGTCTTGAAGGTGCATTGAGTGCAACTTCTTGAAACGAAAATAAGGAAAGCACCGACAGCATTTCCTATCTGTGGCTCTCATCCTAGAGTCAGAGAACTTTTCTTGATACCAAGCTGACAGTTTCCACTTACATTTTAATGGTTCCATGTGTCAGTATGCATGAATTATCTACTTATACAAAAGCTCCTTGCTGCTATTTGCTGTTCATATTTTCCTTGGCCTTACAGAATGACTGGTACTGTCCAGGTATAATCTCACCCAAGGAACTTGGGTTTGGGCCAGGGACGACTGTAGTTTCCAAACCTCAAGTCTAACAACAAAGAGCATATACTTCAGAAGAGCTCTGAGGAATGAATGCTAAAATATACTCAAAATAAAAACTCCAAAAACACCAGATAGCAAGAAATTACATCAGCCATGGGGAATTTCAGAATAGAAATATAGCAAGGAGTTCATAAAGCCATATGAGGAACTTGTTCTTAATAAAATGGGGTTTGTGATGTGTTATATCAGAAAGGAAAGGTTAACAAGCATGGGGAAATCATGTATGTTTGTATACACTGAAAGTAGCTAAAAGCTTCCTCACCTTCATGGAAAAGCAGCATGAAAACTAAGGTGAGCTGAAATAAATGTGTTTTTCACAGTAAAAATTATAGTTTAAAAAATCATAGCAACACTCTTTCATCTGATAAGTAACATCTTGCTTAAATCTCCAGGAAAGCTGGTGTTGGACCTTCCTTTTGTGTCTTGACACCTTTTTTAGATTATGTTTTTTGAATTTGCTTTAACCTAAGTGCCAAAATTTTCCATTTTCTATAGTCAGTCTTCTTGAGAAGAGTTAAAACTCCAGCACTGTCTTTTCTCTAAAAACCACTCAGCTCTCATTCTCTCCTGCTGTGCTAGAAAATATGCTGGGTTTCATTACTCCAAGTCAAATCTCAAAAGCCATCCTCTCACCCTGGATCTATTTTGTGATGAGGAATTGTCTTGATTTTGCTTCTCTGTTTCCTAAAAGTTATTCTGTTTTCTTAGAGTCTTTTAATCAATGGCTCATTCATCTGTAGCAGTATTATGGATAATGTTTCTTCAGACTCTCTCTTCCCAAGTCCTATATGCTGTTTGTTGCTTTGAATTCTCCAAGTTTTCAAAACATATGATAGCCAATACACTACCCATTTTCTCATCTGTTCCTGCTTTGTCCACATTAGATCCAGGACTCAGCATAAAATCTGAATGTGTAATAACAGAGACAAGATTCATCGCCCATAGTTATTAATACCTAAGTAAGGAAACCGAGGCAGAAATGTAAATAGCTGGTGCTTATCTGTAGTGTATAGAGAGAAGCAAGTATTTCAGAAACACTAAATTACCTTCTTGATATATCCCTCTGTTGACAACATAAGGAGATGACATCCATATTAAATACTGCAGTTAGATGCCTGACTTGCACGGGAATACATGCAAGAAAAACAAACTACAAAATAAAACGAACAAACAAAAAACAAAACAGAAACAAAAAATCAATCAAACAAAAAACCCCAAACCCTAGACTTTTAATATAAATTAAAATGGTCACATTAAAGCCAGGAACCTCTTGTGGATGTACCTCTATTTATTTTGCATGTATTATAGTAAAACCAAAGCAATTTTACTGCTGTCGGGCTGAGGTAGCCACTGTGATTGATGTTAAGCCTTGAATTTTGAGCTAAAAAATTAAAACCTTTTAAAATAAAATAATAAAATAAATACCCAGAAAATTAAATCTTGCACAATTTCCTCAGAGTGTTAGTAACATCAATACAAAATTTAGACCTCTTTTTGCCTAGATATCCCTCTTACAAAATTCTGAAATAGTTAATTTCCAATTTTTATGTACTGAATTGTGGTAAAAAAAATCAGTTCCCAGAAAAGTGGGGTTTTTTTTATCTGTTAAGAGAGTACTGCTTTTTTGTATATATCTGTTACTTTGTAAAGCCACTACACATCAACATTATCCTATTTATATCTACTTAGGAATGCATGAAGTGTGAATGACTTTTTCTACTGGAGAAACAAGTGGTTCATTTAACTTCAGGAATCAGAAGTAAATAATTTGAGAGCAGAAATGATGGAGGAAGGTACCGATGTAGAGGAGAGGAACTGCAGTAAGTGATGACAAACTGACATTTAAGAATAAGAAAAGTAAATTGGCAGATCATTGAAACCTAGAGCATTATGAAATTAAAAAATTGAGGACAAATGTCTTACTGCTACTTAATTAGTATGACTGGTGTCTCCTCTGCTGCCTATCAGAACCTTATTTCTGTACAGATCCCAGTGGTTACTTGGTTAGCTAAAGTCCCTCAAATTTGCTTTAATTTGTTTAGAATAATTTAAAAAATATGGTGCTTCAGAAATAAAATATTTACTCTACAAGCAGTATAAGTATTATATGTGAATATGTGTACAAAGTAGACGCAGAAAGTTCATCTTCCTGTGCCATTTAAGACTTTACAAAGTTGCCCAGAAACACATACCAAATGACATTGAATTACTTATTTTAAAAGCATAAAACCACTTTCTATGGTTGTTAGAGGGAACCCGAGCAGCATTTGGATTAAATGTACCTTAATTTTGACAACAAAAAAGTCTTTTAATTCAGTTGATTTTTTTTTTTTTAAAGCTAATGTTCCACCAGCAGGAATCTTGAAAGCATGGTTAAGAGCCCTTGTAACCATCCCAGGAACCCTAGGAAATGACAGGCATATGTTGTTAGACTCTGGGCGGGATTCCTCACTACACAAAGTCTGATCTAGTTGCCTAGGACTTCTCTGCTTTAATAAGGATACACTGACACCTCCATGGGGAAGATGATCTGAATAAAGTTCTTAGTAAAAGAGAAAAATTGCTCCAAAGAGAAAGTTCTCTTTCTTCATTGAGTATAAGGAAATCCCATATGACAAAGCTTGAAGGAGATCTAACTTTTGTAAGGCTAAAGTTAGCTTCAATAAATCACACCTTTAGAAATTATATTTTGGGAAGATATATTTTTTATATTTCAGAAACAGTGAAGAACATTGATACAAAGAAACATTGATACACCTGTAATGACACTGAAGGAGTGGATAAGGTAGTGGGCCTGAGAGGAGCAAGCAGCATGTACAACATGGTCTTTCCCTATCAGTTCCTCCACTTGCCAAGTTTTCTCTCCACTTAGATGTAAAAATCAAATACCCAAATCACTTTTCTTGGTTTATTACTTGTTTGTAATGTTTTAGACTTACACTGGTGCTGAACTGTGAACACATGAAAGCGATGAAAGAGCATATGTACTGTAGGCAAACACTACACATAAAATAAAGGAGAAAGGTCCCTATTGTATTTCAGCTATATCCCACAAGCAAAATTCATTTTAATACAGAAAGATGTTGTATTGGTCTGACTGAACTGGAGTAAATTTTTGTTAGTTATTCCCATAGCAGCCCTCCCAGTGCTGTGGTTTGCATTGGGAGCTAGAATGGTGTTGGTAACACACCCATGCTGTGGCTACTGGTAGGCAGGGCTCACAGAACCCCAAGGCTGTCTCTCCACCATTCCACCCTGAGTGGGATGGGGTGGACAAGATCTTGGGAGAGAACACAACTAGGACAGCTGACCCAAACTGACCAAGAGGATATTCCATACCATATGACATCAGTTTAACAATAATATCTAGAGAAAGGAGGAGGAGTGGGTGTCATCCACTTGTTCTCTAGACTAACCACTACATGTATCAGAGCCCTGCTTCCCAGAAAGGGGACCAGTCATCACCTGCTAATGGGAAGTAGAGGATACATCCCTGTTTTCTTTTGCTTCCATGCACAGCCTTGCTTTTCATTAAACTGCCTTTGTTTTAACCCAAGAGTTTCATCTTATTTTCTTTGCCCCCAACCTGGTCCAGCTGAGAGGAGGAGTGGGAGGAGTGATAGAGTGGCATGGTGGGCAGCTGGTGTCCAGCCAAGGTCAAACCACCACAGATGTGCTGATGGAGACACCTTCTCATATTGACAAGACAGTTTGTGCCCTAGTGTAGTTCAGATGTTACTGCTGGCAACTGCTAAAACTACTTTGCATTTCCACCAGCAAGTTGATCATCTTGACAGATTTGGGTCAAACCTCTGAGAATTGTTTCACTCCTGGTCTGGAGAACAGAACAAGATGAGAAATACAGATGAAAACCTGCACTGTGTTTAAAGTAAGGGTCTAGTTTTTAGGTGCTGTTGTGTTTTGCTGTTGGTATTAGCAGTCATACACAGAAAAGCTACCTTCTCAAAGCTAGAAGCATTTTCCTTTCTACAGTTTATGTTTTAAATCTAAATTTGGCCAGCTGCTTTTATTGGCTTTTGAGTTCTCTTTGTGTAATTTAGCCACTGCTTAATATGAATATACTTAAAACTAATAATCCCAAACATTACTGAAGCAACCTTAGAAGATATGGAAGCAATGACAAGAAGTACTAAGCTATCTCCATGAATTAATTTCCTATCTTTCTGTGTCTATATTATTAAATTCTAGGCTACTCAGATCTAATATATATTGCAATGTATATAGAAGACACTGCAAATGAGGTACGCCTTGCTTGTATTAAACCAAAAATACTCCATTATGGTAGTGCAGTCCTGTAGGTCCTCTGATTCCTTTATTTTTCAATTAAAAGCACAGAACACAGACCCTTCAGCAAGTTCCCCTGTCCCAAATCCTGTACTCAGAACAGGCACAGCAGCTCAAGCATTTTGAACAGTGCCCAGCAAGAGCTTACAACAGGCCATCCAAAAGACACCCCAGATTCCCAAAGGCAGTCTTGTTTACCACTTCCTTCTTCACCTGTGGCATAACTTGAAAGAACTGAGCCAAGCAGAGCTTGGCTGTGAGTGCTGCTCCTTGGTCAAGCATTAGGTCCTCCCTTTGAAACCCTATTCAGCAAACCAAGTGGCTGTCTAGCTAAATTTCCCATGTGGTCTTTTCGGTACCTCCCCGCTGAAAGAGCTTTCCAGTGCCAGTGCCCAAGAGAACAAAAAAGGACATTGTTGTGGCTAGATCATTGCTCCAAAATTACACAAACTGGCAATCCCCTCAAAAACAGAGTATCCCTTTGATTCTGTGAGCATCAGATTTGACCTGAGGCAAAAAAGTCAAAACATTTCCACAACAATTTACGATTGTTTTACAGTCTTTCAAGGGCAAATTAGACCAAATAAGCCCCTTTGTAAGCCAATGTGAATAATAAATGACCATTTAATTTGAAGAACCTTTTCCAACAAGCAACAAACCAATCCGTATCTGAATGAAGGTTTGAACCTGAATACAGCTTTCCTTAAACTAGAATTTAGTAGTCAGTAAAGAGAAAAGCTTGTCAGAAAGGGTTGTAACAAGAAGAAGCATGAACACAGGAACATGAAATGTTATAAGAGTTTAGAATAGTTTGCAACAGGTTTTGCATTAAATTATTCAATGTTTAGAAGGGAGACAGTGGAAAGGGAGATGTTGGAAGTAGCCCCACTGCGTGGGTTAACAATGAAGCCAGTTAACAATGAAAGGAGAGCACAGATCTGAGGAAGGCCCCTGCATTCCTCCTTTCTGCATCTCTCCAGATTTGGAAGAACAAGAGAGTTGTGGTGATGCTCAAATCTAAGTCACCTGCAAAAGAGGAAAGAAAAGTGTAATTAAGAATAAAAGAGGAATGTGTAAGACATTTTCTAAGTAAGTCTCTTTCTTAAAGAGAGAAAGTGCACTGAATGCAATAGTGGTGTGGTTTGCAGTAAAGTAAAAATGTAGGATGCAAGAGAACTTGTACCCAGAGAATCCTAGAGTCACTGAAAAATCATATGTGCTAACCATTAAATGGGAAAGAAACAGCTGGAATTAAAAAATTAATTCCCTTTAACATAGTAAAGAAAACACACTCCAAAACAATGAGTTGACAAGACAGGCAAGTTTTATTAAAGATGAAGAAAATTATATATGAAACAAAGTAAGTCACTTTTCCTGTGGTTTGATAAGAGTACTCCTTAAACTGGAAATAAGAAATGACACATCACAGCATTTCTGCTTTTGGGTGTCCCTTGGTGACATTCAGTATTGAGAAGTATTTATTAGGTGCCTTAAAATATGTATATAGTTTGGCTACTGCTGCTCAGCTAAATGTGCTTCATTATAGCCAAGTGGGTACTATTTAGGTTTATATTATTTTGGGAAAAAAAGTAGTTCATTCTGCTCAGATATTTCACAAGCTACTCCCTGTCCTAAAGGAAATGTTATTTATTTCACCAAGTATGGAAGATCTGCAGACATACATTGAAGCAAATTTCACCATTTGCAGAACCATTGAGTCTGGGGCATTCCACAACCCTACAAAGCCCTGTAGCTTCTATTTTCCTTGCACTAGGAATTTACTAATTCAGAGAGGAGGGAGATATGTATTTTAAGCATTAGGTGGTAAAGTATCCTATTATCTTAGAATCTTAGAGAGTCTTAGAGAAAACTCTCAGACTTGTGAGTGTTTACTCTCCCTCCCATCCTCCGGGCAAACAAAATGCAGTGCAGTTTGCCAGTGCGTGTGTCATGCACAAAGCTTTAAAAGTTCCTGTTTATTCTAAATGGACATTTGAGATCCTGGGACGTGGATCATAAAACTAGGCCTTTTTTTGTTTCATACTTTGCCAAAACCAGACTGCACACTCTTCTGTGGCAGCACACATAAATAGATCAGCTTTTGGATCTTATTAAAGGCCACGTAAATGTATGTTATAAGGAAGGTAATAAAATTTGAGAATCATGCATAGCTTGTCTGACTGTAAATGATGACAGCCATCTACTTAAGTAAGACTGTAAAGATCTCTTATGAGCAAATCAACTCTAACCAAAGCATCCACAGACAGCTGCTTGTATTAAAAAACAAAAACAACACAAAACCAAAACAATTATCCTCTGCAGCACTGGTAGTCATATTCCTAGTAGAAAAAAAAAACTCAAAACCCACCAAACCTTTGAAATACTACTGAGTCGTATGTTAGTGTGACAATTTCTGTTTATCTTAACTGCAGCTTAAACATGAAATCTAAGAGGAAGCAGGAAGACAATTTAGTAGTCAAGAATAGCTGGTGTGAAAGGAAGGGAGGGGGCTTTCCTCTTGAGCTGTGAAAAGATAACTTGCAAAGTCTTGCTCTTTCTTTCAAAATGCACTTAAAATCTAGAATGGTGATTTACTGAAGACCCAGGTTCTGGTACTTAAAATAAATTCTTTATGCCAAGATATATTTTTTTTTTCTTTCAAAAAACAAGAATCTATTTTGGGTTCAGATGTTTTTTCTTAGAAACCTGTTTCATAAAATGAACAAGAAGATTGTAGGTGATCTGTGCATGTATTCAGAGTACACAAATCTTATCTTGTGGTATATTTTCTATAATGATTTTGAAATGCATACTTTACAGCTCACAATATTAGAAAAAGTTAAGTTCAAACCTCTTGGCATTCTAAAAAAAAATAGGTTTGTTTTCAGTTCTTGGCTTTAAAACGGTTCAAAAATGATATTTGTATTTCCTTCAATGAAGGGGGAAGATATTCCAGTATTTTAGATAGCAGTGCAAACATCCCCATTTGTTAGGGGTTCTTTTTTGTGTTTAGTAAGAGTAACTAGGAGCAAAAAAGACCTCTCTGTGCTGGATTGTGCATGCACAGTGGTGCATTTTCTCCCTATTGTGTAATGAGAAACATATCCTGAACAAAGTGGAGCTAGCAAGAAGAAAAAAACCTGAGAGGTGCTACAGTCCCTCTCATCTTTGCATGATTATGAGGACTTAGCTTGTATAAATTTGCAATCATGCCACCAAATGGAATGATTTAGAGTGATGTGCACTCACATACACGGAAGCCACAGGAGCTGCTCATGGCATCCTTTTTTCCATTACAGCAGTGAAGTTACACACTGTTGTAGCAGTTCCACTCCAAAAGTCATTTTCATAGCCCAAAATGAAGCCAGCATATGATTAAACAAACTGATATTTCCAAAATAAAATTTGACACTGCTGCAAACATGCTCTGCAATTATTTTTAGTGCTGAAAGAAACCCTACACTAGTGTAGCATGCATATGAGAGGTGACTGAACATTTCTTGAACATTGTTTTTTGGTTTACATTGCAGCTCACAGGTAGACATTGTGTGATTGTTTGATGGTAATCTCTGATGTGAATGCAGCTTTTCCAGAAGGCAGAGCACTTGGCACAAGCCCAAAAGTCATGAGACTTGCATGAGACTTGCATGAGACTTGGACATTACCATCTATCTATACCTCTGACCTCTTTTGTAAAATGACAAGAACTGCCACTGCTCTCCCTTGAATGGCTACTAAAAAGCTTAACTAATTACTGTTAATAAAGTGCACTGAGACACTCTCACAGCAAGAGTACTTGGTTCTCTGGGACAGAAAAACATTTAGAAAGAGATATCTTTATGCAGAGTCTCAGTTCCATTTCAGAAACGGAAATTTTGTTTTAGGACTACTAAGACAGAACAAGATCCTTGGAGCAGCAGCTTCATTGAAGCCTACTGAATTAACCTGATGTATCTCAGTAAAAGATATGGTCCTCAGTATTTAAGGATTGGTATTTTTAAAACATTTGACAACTGGAAATTAACCCATGAGCTCTTTGGCTCTTTAGATTCAGAACAGCCCATGCAGAAATTGCGATTAAGTGCTTCTTAATTGAATATACATTGTAATTAATGTTAGACACCTATTTTCATGCTTTCCTGAATAGGAGTGATGCCTGTGTTGTTTAAGAGCTTTCTCAGTCAGGTTACAATTATAATATAATATATTTTAATTATAATATAATAATAATGTAATAATAATTATGCAGTTGTTATTAAAATAATAAGATAGGTAAAGCTGATTCTGAGGCTTCAAAACAGAACTTCATGTTCCCCATGTGTAGTAAAACAATATCTATGCAATGTTTGTTTCACAGAATACAAGCTTTCTAAACTATTTTCACAACTGTATTTTCACAGTGTTCCTTTCCCCAGCATCTGGAGCAATTAAAGAGCCTTGCTCATCTGCAGCAAAAGCAATGCTGTTCGTGCCAATATGCTGAAACAGCATTCAAAATACATCTTGAATAAATGTTCAAAAACATACCCTTAGGGTATGTTTCCCATGCTACTGGCAAATCTAGTTTGCGTGTGTCAGAAAATGGTTTGAACTACGGAAGTTTAATACTGCAAAGAATGTGTGATGATGCTAGGACATGTCATCTGACAAACTCTGCAGTTCATGATCCTCCACTGCCAAATTTTTACTCCTACCTTTCTTGGAAAGCTTGAGGATTTTTATTAATTCGTTACTAATATGAGATGCAAAACTCCCTGCACTGTTTTTCCTAAATGATCAAGATGGTGATCAGTGACTTTTATGCTACTGAAGTGAGAAGCAAGGTGTATATTTTTACCAGTGGGAAGGGCTATTAGAAAAAGAAAACTTTATCAGGGAAGTATGCACTTCAGCACTTCTAGATGACAAACCTGTGATCAGAAACAGCTCAGTTACATTAGGCCTGGTTTGGATCCAGAGGTTACTGTACCATTAACACAGTAAAATTCTTCCTAATTTCTTGTAGGACAAAGAAACTGCTGATACGATTGTTTTGGGTTTTTTTCCTGGAAGTACTTCAAAACCAATGCACACTGAAAGCCTTTGAAACCTGAGCACAACATATTAAAAGAAACGCTCCCTAAAAATATTTTCAAAATATTTGTAGGTTAATGCATTTGCCTGTGGCTATTACATTCCAGTTTTCATCTGCAGAGCAATAGAAAGGAATATGCAAATTTAGCATGTGGCTTTAAGTATAGTAATAAAACACTGAGGGAATTAATACTAGGGTTTCAGACTGCTAATTTTCCATTCCATGACATGATCTTCCTGGTCAGATTTTAGAAGGATAATTTCAACTCTTGTAAGCTATGTCCAGAAAAAGAAAAAAAAAAAAAAAAAAAAAAACAAACAAAAAACACATGTCCTGCAGGCTGTGGTCANAACAGACAGAAATCACATGTTCTGTCTGCTGATGTTAGTTACTAACATCTGCATAAAGGTTTACTATGATGAGTACCTCAGACAGCTGCAGCCACTTCCAGGAAAGTAGCAGCCAAAAAGGCTATTACAACAGATGCTTTCAGATCTCCCTGCAGAACATCATACTTTCTGCAATAATACACACAGTCTGCATCTACATCTTGTACACATCTTGTACCTATATTTGTCATAACTGCTTTACAGTAATGTATTTAGTATTTTTTTCCCAAGCTTATTTTTTATAGAAATAGAGCCAATAAAAGGAACTCTACATATTTAAACTCTATAGCAATTCCTGTATTTAAAAACCATTTAATCTAAAGCACAGAAATAGCCCCAGGAGAAAAAAGCATACAAACAAACAAACTCAAACAAAAACAATACAGTGTTTCCTCTCCCTTAGTCACTAGTATTAGCAGTTATACAGCAACTTGTGTTCTCTCTCTGGACTGAAGTTTCTGGTAGGTCTTTTCTGCCTAATTTAATGCGAGAGGCTGAGGGAACCTCATGGCAATGGCACTCCTTTGTGACACAAGCTGCCACATCCTAGAAACCAGGTCTTCCACTTTTTCAGGAAGCATTAAAACCATCAGTATCTATAAAGAGAGTTGCTATCTTGGAGGCCACTTTTTAAGGTATAGTCCTGCCCAGTTACTACAAGGCGTGTCTTTACTGCTAAATAATAGAACCAGGAATTTAGGTTAATCAGGAAGGCCACAAGTCACCCACAGTATTTAAATGTTACTTCATGCCCTGGCTCCCTATCAAACTTCTTCAGGTATCTCTCTCAGATAAATTTTGTTCCAGAGGGAGCTATTCCTCAGCTGCATAGCCATGAGACAGTTTGTGCCATTTGGCTTTGAGGTCAGGAATTGGCTCATGGCCTATTTTTAATTAGCCACATAAACATAGCTTCAAAGAACATATGTGGTTATCAAACCTCGTTAGAGGATTTGTGGTTGTGAATCCCAAGTGAGCAGAGTCATCTCTGTTGCAGACTTAATTCAAGCACCTACAGTCTAGAAAAGGGGAAGGCTTTAATTAGGGTTTTTTATTAGTTATCCCTGAAGGGAGCTCTCCTCTGATGTGTTTCTCCCTCCCTTAGTAATTAGGGTGCTTCCTTATTTTATTTAGGATTTTGGACTACATCCTGGGGGATGGGAAGGGCAAAGGTAGGCATCACATTTTGAACCATGTAGGTACCCACTTCCATTATCAGATCTACCACTACACTCCTTCGCATAGAGATTTTTTTGTGACCATATCCCCCAACACTACATNAATCCACTTTTACCTCCTTACTAATGCTACATGCAGAGCAGCTGAACAACAGGCCTGATTCTGCAGTTACGCCGCACTGAACATCATAAAACAGAACAGTAATGTTCTTTACAGTCATTGGAAGACCACACACAAAAATACAGAAGTGTTTGGTCTGTGATGGAGAGGAAAGTGAACTTGTAACCAGCCTATCTGATAGAATCATCAGAACATTAAGTGTTCTAGCTGTTCTGGCTGACTCTTACACTCATGGACCACTTTGATATCACAGAATCACAGAATCACAGAATCCTAGGGGTTGGAAGGGACCTCGAAAGATCATCTAGTCCAACCCCCCCTGCCAGAGCAGGGCCACCTAGAGTACATCACATAGGAACCTGTCCAGGCGGGTTTTGAATGTCTCCAGTGAAGGAGACTCCACGACCCCCCTGGGCAGCCTGTTCCAGGGCTCTGCCACCCTTACAGTAAAAAAATTTTTTTCGAATATTCAACTTGAACCTCCTATGCTCCAATTTACACCCATTCCCCCACTGGTCACTACTGAGAAAAGCCTAACTCCATCTCCCTGACACTCACCCCTTACATATTTGAAAACATTGATGAGGTCACCCCTCAGTCTCCTTTTCTCCAAACTAAAGAGACCCAGCACCCTCAGCCTTTCCTCATAAGGGAGATGTTCCACTCCCTTAATCATCTTAGTAGCTCTGCGCTGGACTCTTTCAAGCACTTCCCTGTCCTTCTTGAACTGAGGGGCCCAGAACTGGACACAATACTCCAGGTGCGGCCTCACCAATGCAGAATAGAGGGGGAGGAGAACCTCTCTTGACCTACTAACTACACCCTTCCTAATGCACCCCAGGATGCCATTGGCCTTCTTGGCCACAAGGGCACATTGCTGGCTCATGGTCATCTTCCTGTCAACCAGGACCCCCAGGTCTCTTTCACCTACACTGCTCTCCAGCAGGTCAGCCCCCAACTTATACTGGAACATCTTATTCTTAATATAATAATAATATAATATAATAATAATATAATGTAATATAATAATAAATACAGATGAACCACAATAATCTCAGTTTTCTACAATCCCCTCTTGTTCTCTCAGTCTTGACAGCTGGATTGGCAGCAAGTACATAGAGGAGTAGGCACTAAAGGGCATTAGTTTTTCCTCATTTTGCACAAAAAACTTCTGCTACCTGAATTCTGATCATACATATATCATTTTTTATCTGGAACATCCCAGGAAAGTCCACTGTTCTTTGGGACAAAAATTAGTATATGTGAGACAAGGATAGCTATATAGTACCATTTCTAGTGCTTTTAAAATCTCTGGAGATCTTTTAAGATGGTGCTCTTTTTAGAGCTCACAGGAAACAGCGTAAGGTCAGTAATCTGTCTCACAGTTGTCACTCTTCTATTATATGGGAAAGTAACAAAATGAAAAAAGCTAATCCAGCCTATCCAGCCCAAAATATGGCTTGTGAGTAAAATACATCAAATTCCTGCACCATCCATACCGGTTCTCACTGTTCAGGGAACAGCAATAGGGAAACTTTTGTCTTTTCTCTCTGTACATAGCTACTTTGCCAGATACAAAGTTGCTACAGAATGCTGCAAAGCCATTTCTTCTCAGAAACAGGCACTTCACCCAATAACATAGAAACATAAAGGCCTGGAAAGGGAAGGAAGCAGAGGGGTTGCTTTAAACACCCTCTCTTTTGCTGGGATTTGAAGCTATTGAGGAAAATGAAGACTGTTGGGGCACATGACAGATGACCTGGCAGGCACATGACCTACTAGGGAGCCTCCTTGTCTTCAGACAAGTACAATTCCCATTAATTAGCTTTGTTTTGGATTCTTTTTCTCCCCTTTCCTTCCACTTGTGTGTTATGTGATGTGAAGATATGAAATCTTCACCAACCTACAGTATAAAGAACAAGCTGTACATAGTTCTTTCCTTACAGATATCTAAATAGCTATGGAGCCCTTACTCATTAACAAAATGCATCAATAACAAAAAACAATCCCATCTCCATAGTATATATCCATAGAATTTGTTTTCAGTTTTGAATTGCAAAATTCTATTATTACACTGCTTTTTTTTCATTGTTAAATAGTTGCCTGTGTTCAATAGCACGAGAAATTATTTGTTTCACTGCAGTTCCTGTAAAACCTAAACAATAACTATGTTATGCTATTCTGTATGAGTATCATTATTTCTGAGAGTACATAGTAAGTTCATTAAAGCAAAGGCTGTTAAAGCAGAGAGGAAAGAAGATAAAAATGAGAGGTCCAACAGAAAATGTTTGAGGAAGACAGTTCAGATTTTCTTACTGACAGTTTACTGTCCTATCTGCTCATGTCTCAGAATCAGTTCTGCAATTCTCTTGCAGCTGGAATAGCTTTATTCATAGGACAAGGTGCACAATCAGAGCTCACTTAGATTGACAGCCTCTCTGATCAAGACTTTTTTTTTTTTCTTATACATAAAGTTCAACTTTCTTGCTGCCCACAGACACTACCACAGCACAAATGTTTAATCCTGTTGCACAAATGCAGGTTTTCAGATAGTACTGAGGTTTTTACAAAAATGTGTTCATTTTCACTACTTTGTGATTTTGTCAGCAAAATAACACATGTCATGGCACAGTTTTTTCCGTATCTTCTGTTTCCCAGAGGAAAGCGGGAAAAAAAGCTATTTCACAACAAACTTATCTGCTTCATGGAACTAAGGAAAAGTTTCAAAACGGCAAGGGCAAGACTGAAGTTTACTGCTTCACAAAGGATTAAAGGAATATACAGATGTACTTTGTAAGTTCTCTTCAAGGAGATGGCCTGCTTTTATGTAAACTGCCTTTCATCTTATCATATATTATTCACAGTGAGGATATAAAGTAGACAGGATATTGAGTGAGGCTACAAAATGACGCAGAAGGAAGGTAAAAGCTCTTTCCAGCAGTTTATATTCCAAAACACTGCTGAAATGCTCCAAGATTTCCAGATCTCCATTTTTTTCTTGGAAGGATACTTGTGCTTATGTAAGCCAAACAAGCACCTGTGATTTATATTTTGAAATAAGACATGAATTTATTAAGCAAACTGCTGATTTAGTTTATATGGAGGCAGTAAGCCCACTCTTGGGAATAGTGTTGAGACTTACCATGATGGAGTCCTCCTTTACCTAAAAGCCCCTTGGGTATAGTTTTTGCCCTGCTGCAATGTACAGTTTACTGGGACTTTAATGGACAGCTGAAACTTTTTAATGAATATTGGCATTTACACTCAAATCTGTATAAAGTAGTTGGGTGCCAGGGAAAACAATAATTCCAATTCTCTGGAATAGCTTGTCAAATAGCATTTTTCTTCCTGTTTTCTTTGGAAAACATATCATTGACAATGCAAAAGAATTGAAAACATGATTTTTAACAGAATGTTCCGTGCACTGTGTTTCAAATTCCACAAAAATACACAATTATAGTCCACGTCATTTTCACTTAGTGGCATTGTATGAGTTTCTTTCTGAAATAGACTTTAAGATATTGCCCTGTGAAAATACAGTAATAGAGCCTGAGTTTAAATAGGACTTTAATAAATAATATTAGGAAGATAAAATTTGCCCAATGTCTAATTTCAGAGGTGCTAGAAGTCTTACCATTTGACCTAGATGCAATGAGAACTGAAAGTACTCAGTTCTGCAGAAAAAACATGCCCATATTTTAAGACTCTGCATGATTACATTTGGGTCTTCATCAAAGAGCATCACTCAGTAGTTTGCTTACAAACAGTAGGGCCAGATAATAAAGCCACGTATTTGTTATCAGCTATCAGCTACCAGGCTGATAGTACCGAACTAGGTTAAGACAGATGCATGATCTCCTTTTACACAACCTCAGATCTCCATCCACACAAGACTGTAGCCAAAGTACAAAATTTCTTGAGATGCAAGATAAGCTCCACTAACACTCAGAATAGCTTCTGGATCAGACTTCATGTAACCAGATGAGAGGATACCTAAAAGAAATTGAGCCTCTCTTCATCCATCCAAGTAACTGAATCTTTAAATTAAGTGGGATCGGGCCCATTTTATCACATCAGTGCTTGTTTCACACTGATTGAAAAGATCAGGTTCTAAAAGTGTTCCTTTTCTGGAGGCAGAAGTAGGTTGTTTAATATGATTCCTGATCCAGTAAATAGCAAGCCATCAATACAGCGACACCATTTTGTCTGATCCTTTTTTCCTTCTCTCATGTACAGAAAATTCCTTCCTGTTTTATACGTATAGATCATAGAATCATAGAATAGATTGGGTTGGAAAAGACCTCCAAGATCATCGAGTCCAACCCCTGATCCAACTCCAATTACTATATCATGGCACTAAGGGCCATGTCCAATCTCTTTTTAAAAACCTTCAGGGATGGTGAATCCACCACCTCTTTGGGCAGGCCGTTCCAATGCCTGATTACCCTCTCTGTAAAGAAGATAATCAGAGTTGCATAATTTAGTGCAGTCAGTGACTGCCTAGAAAAACATGGATCAAGTCAAAACACATTTTTATGATTTTTTGGCTTAAATCCCCCTTGCTTTTTCTGAATTCATTTTTCTTCTTAGTTCTTGAACTTTTATTTCAATTATTTACTTTTTAATGGAACTGAACAGGATATTAGCAACACTATGTGAAGAAAATGTATTATACCCTGATGCTGGCAATTTAATAGCTCTGTTTTAGAAACAATGTAAGTCTCCTAGAGAGATCAGTAGTCACTAAACATTTTGCTAAAAATGTTTATTGTCTCAGTGAAAGTATAAAACACTTGTCAAGGGTATCAAAAAATGAAGATACTATAACCTCCTGTAAGAAGGGTTGAAAAGTAAAGTCGTAGAAACATTATCAGTATCTTTTCTATTATTGAAAAAAAAAATGGTTCCAAAGGGTCCAGTTTAGGTCCACTGTAGTTGACATCCACATTATATTTTCTGCTGCTTCTACTATGGAAAAATTCAGTCTTGGATACAAATGATATACCTTGTTTAGTAACATCTGTGTGCAAGCTGCAAAGTATGAATGCTGGCTGGATTGCTAGAGATCAGTTTGGGAATTTGGCTGGAGGCTCATTCTTTCTATAGGTCTGGCCACAAGGACAAAGGAAAAATATTTTATTTTTCTAGGGGAACAACAGAAATCTAAGGGGCAAGAACTAAGTGAAGTGAACAAAAACAAAGAAGAAATAATATTTTCATTCTCTTTACTAAAAAAATAATCACAATAGAAAAATGTAATATCAAATGCATGAACGTAGGGAAAGAGCTTTACAGAGCAGAAGGATTCTGACTGAAAAACCAAAACATTGTCTTTTGGCTATGCTGGCAGAACAAAACCAGCACATTTGAGTATCGTCAACTACTTGGACTCTGCCATAACAATCAACCACTTTTAAGCACTCTACCTTGGCCAGAAAAGGAACATCTGCTTCTGGTACTCCATGGAGGGTAGTGGAGAGGGGTGGCTGTGCATCTGGGTATTACATGTGCAGCAGATACTGCACTCCTGGGAAGCAGCGGGGCTGTTGCAGAGTGGGGGATCCGCACTGCAGTTCCATACCACACAGCCAAATCTACTCTGTGCACAGAAGCCACTTGTTCTTTTTTCTTCTCAGCTGCAAGAACAACTTTCGTGACTCAATCAGTTTCAGATGTGCCACCCCTCCTACATTAAGGGACTGAATGAAATAGCCAAACAGTTAATGAGAGAGCAATGGCAGAGACAGGGTTGTCTCCATAGGATAAAAATAGACTTCTACATTTGGGGAGGAACACCACCATGTACCGGTACAGGTTAGGGGTAGACCTACTGGAAAGCAGCCCCATGGAGAGGACCCTTGGTGTCCTGGTGGACAGTAAGTTCTCCATGGGACAGCAATGTGTCCCTGTGGCCAGGAAGGCCAATGGTATCCTGGGGTGCATAAAGGTGTGGCTAGCAGGTCAAAGGAGCTTCTCCTCCCCCTCTACTCTGCCCTAGTGAAACCGCGTTTGCAGTATCGTGTTCAGTTCTGGTCTCNCATTTTGTGTGTTTGTCACATTTTTTCCTCAACTAAAAGTCACTTTATGGTCTGTGAATGTTATCTATTGTCTACTTACCTGTAGTTTCATACAATTTTGGTAGCTGCATGTGGGAATTGCACACAGCTTTTGACTGTGTTAGATACCAAGCTTCTCTGCACCTCTAAAAAGTTAAGATGGATTGTCAATAGATTATTTTTTAAGTATTTCTCTACAGAAAGGTTGAGGTTCAACCACTATTCATTGTCCAAACTTCTTAATATTATTCAGAGAACAATTCATATGTCTATCAGTTTCTGACATGAACTAGTGGAAAACAAGATGAACAGTTGCTTTTGTACATACATACCTATGCCTGTTGTAATTTCATACTCTGCTCAAGGTAATGAACCAACTAAGAAATGTGCTTAGCGCTTCCTTAAAAAACAAAGCAGAATGTATCATTCACCTCTCTAGATCTAGTATGTTGTCACTGTACTTACTGATCTCAGAAAAAAAAATTAAATTCTCTTCTTGACTATCTCATCTATTTGTAGATTTGTAGACATTGCAAACATGTACAGAGCTGCTGTTCAGAAAATGGCAGCTACAACACTTTTTATACCAAGAATTATGACCTTCCCCCTTTCCCATTTCCCCCTGTGGGGTCAAGATGCTTAAAATACACTACTGCAATGAGTGCTACACTGCTGCAAGAGCTCCTTGGTACTGCTGAAACTTCAGCATGGCACTCATGAGTATGCCATAAGGATTATGCCAAAACATGCATTTAGGCACTGAAGGACTCCCCATACCTATTTGCTTTGGTTTGTTTTGTTTACAGGCAAGAGCTTTGCAATGTCAAAACCACCTAAATGCTTGACTTATATAAAGGAGGAATTAAGCTTCAAGAACAAACCTATCAAATCTCTCACTTCGACATTATGCTTTGCAAAAAGTGTTGTTGAACTGCACATTTAGAAAGATAATGTCTCAGGCCCCTTCAGGTCAAAAGTGAACCCCTTTTTATTGCATTTGAGACTAATGGGCAGTCTGGTCATATCAGAGAGTAAAGGTGCAACCCTGGTTAGGGATCACCAACTTGGATTAATTACCACCCTGCCAGACCTATGGGCAGGTCTTCTTGCCTTAAACTTCCTTCCATTGTCATTATTTCAGACTGTGTGACTGCTTACCTTGCCAGGTAACAGCTGAAGGTCCCAAAGATGGAGAACTGCTCCCCAGGATGGTGAGTGAGCAGAACAGCTGGGTGGTTATGCTGGGTTTGTGTGGTAAGGTGTTGATAGTGGGTTAAAGGTGTGGCTTCTGTGGGAAGCTTCTAGAAACTTCCTCTATATCCAATAGACAATATCTTGTCCTCAAAATGGACTCCGACACTGTCCAAGGCCAAGCCCATTAGTGAAGGTAGTAGTAGTGCCTCTGTGTTAACATATTTAAGAAGGGGAACAAAATGCACTCTGCGAAAGAGCCACGAGAGAGGAGTGAGAATATGTGAGGCAAACAACTCTGCAGACATTAAGGTCAGTGAAGAAGGAGAGGGAGGAGGTGCTCCAGGTGTTAGAGCAGAGACTCCCCTGCAGCTTGTGTCAAAGACCATGGTGAGGCAGGCTGTTCCCCTGCAGCCCATGGAGGTTAATGGTAGAGCAGATGAAGCCAATGGAGGACACCATGCCAGAGAAGGTGGATATCCAAAGGAGGCTGCGACACCAAGAGAAGCCAACACTAGAGCAGGCTCATGGCAGGACTAGTGACCCCATGGAGAGAAGAGCCTATGCTGGAGCAGGTTTTCTGGCAGGACCTGTAAGCCTGTGGGGGACCCACACTGGAGCAGTCTTTTTCTGAACTGCACCCTGTAGAAAGGACACACTCTAGAGGAGTTTGTGGTACACACTGGAGAAGTTCCCAGAGTACTGTCTCACATGGGAGTGACCCCATGCTGGAGCAGGGGAAGAGTGTGAGGAGTCCTCCCCAGGGAGGAAGGTACGGCAGAAGCAAATGTGTGATGAACTGACCACAACCTCTATTCCCTTATGTCCCTCCACTGGGGTGCAGGAAGTGGAGAATTCATCAGTAAGGCTGTGCCTGGGAAAAATGAAGGCGTGGAGAGAAGGTATTTTAATATTTACACATTTTATTTTTCACTACCCTACTCTGATTTTATTGGTAATAGATTAAACTGATTTATCCAAGTTCAGTTTGTTTTGCCCGTGACAGTAATTGGCAAGTGATCTCTCCCTCTCCTTATCTTGACCCATCAGCCTTTCTTTGTATTTTCTCTCCCCTGTCTCTCCCTTTGTATTTTCTCTTCACCCTGTGAAGGGGTGAGTGATAAGGCATCCAGGCAGGGTCAACCCACCACAGTGGCATCTGCAGGTAGATGGTCAGGAACTGCAGCAGCACAAGAACACGTGTAACAACTGACAGAGGTCACAAGAAAGGTGGGAATCTGAAAAGAGCAAGAGTTGGAAGTGGACCTAACAAAAAAGATGGTTTAGCAGATGGGCTGCAGGGGGTATTACAAAAGATATGTGACTCTGATCTGACCTTTTCACCACAACAGTGTCAGAGAAAATCATCTGGGCTTAGTTATTGCTTTTTTTTAATCTAGAATTTCTTAATTGTTATGTCAAGGCTGAGGATTAAACATCACAAATCTGTTTTGCAGAGTGTGTGTTATTCCTTAGTTATCTTTAATTATGAAGCCTCACCTATCATTCATAGTGGATGTTTGAATAGTGTCTTCCATAGGAAGATCCTACTTTTCTGTATCTTGTGTTAGCACACAGGCAGTGTTGCGTCCGAGATCCTGGGCTTCACGCTATACCAACACAAGGGGAAATACAAGAGTTCATGCTTTTATGATTTAAGTATATCAAAAAACACCAATCAGAGAAAAAAAAAATGATGAGGAAGCATTCGTTAACGGGATCGAGAGCAGTCAGAAGACACTGGCAGCTTAACTGTAGTCCTGCTTTTAGTAGTACTGCACAAAAGTAAAAGCCTTTAAGAATTTGAGGGTGAATAAAAATTTATGTTCTTAGCGCCCCATGTCTTTTATGTTCATGGGGGATTCTTCCCACAGTGAGGGGCAACACGGAGTGGGGCTAGGAGGTGCTTTCCTTGCAACTTGCACAGTGCAGGCTGGCAACATTGACTTGGACACAGAAATCCACTTCAGCACTCAATGAGAAACTAATAGTGAGATGGGATAGTGCCTGTGCCTTTGTAAAGAGTACAACTAGCTTGTAACTTTTAAAATGTATTCCACAGAGAGATGGAAATAAGTAGCAAAACACAAGAAGGGGTCAAAGCAGTGACATGGTCAAAGCGGGGAGACAGGAAAATGATCTTACTGTTTTAGTTTGGACAGATGTCATGTCCTGAAGATGCTACAAGACCAAAGATAACTTCAGGTGAGATTATGAATGAAAGCACTATTTGAAGGGATGAAAATGGAAATGCGTATCTTCAATTTATTATGAAAAGTATGCAGGATTTTGACTTAATCAGAATATTAGGTTGTAGAAAAGTCAAAGACAGTACCCAAGTTATGGGGCTGAATGACTAGAAACATCGAAGTTTTATCCCCAGTGGCAAAAAAAGATAGTGATGTGGCACATTAGAGAAAAAGGTTGAGTCATGACTCAGCCATCAGCTCAAGGGCCGAGCCCAAAACTACAGTTTGGACAGAAGGAGGTAGGTCATTTTTGGGATGCAGCAACAAGGATATGGGAGTGGGATTTGCATTCATGGACCAAAATTAAAGAACCAAAGTGTGGGCCAAAAAGAGGGTTCTCAAATGCTCCCTTATACTTAGAAATGAAACTTCGCTTGTGAAAAATAAGCCTGAGCCTTTATTTTTAAAGATAATTGCATGCCCTTACTGTTTCCCATTGCCCTGGAGGAGATTCTGCCTCTAACAAAATTGAGTGTGACCAAAGCAGTTTTGTGTTGCATATTCCACACATTTTGTTCTCAGTGAGACTGAAATATGTGACACTGGGCACTGTGCAGTAGTATCTGGTCTATTGATGTTACTCTCAGGGGAGAGAGACAGCTTCCTCTGCTATGTGCGAACAGCAGCAGTATCACAGTCTGGTTGAAACAAGTGATTCTTCTGATTCTTTGAGTGTAGAAGAGATCAAGCTGCTCCCATGTTGTGTTTCCTCTGAAATTTTGAAGGCATCCAGTGTGAAAGATACTTGACAGAAACACTTCAAACAGTAAAGCTGTAAGGTTGCCAAATCCTGACATAATGAAATAATGTATTGCAAGGGAAAAGGACAATTAAAAAGGGAAAAATAACTGCACCTTCTCAGAGATCATTATATCCAAAATGCTTGGCTCTCTAGTTCATGACACATTTTGCCGTCTGAGATTTAAAAATCTCAAATCACGAACAGTTGGGCACCTTCTTTAAACATGTTGGCATCGTACATAAACAACACTGGGAGGAAGCCTAGGCACTGGGTTCAAATCAAAGAGTCTGGAAAATAAAACAGCTTTAGCTACTAAAAAGAAAACCTTTTCAATGTATATACTGCCCTCCAGTGCAGAACACAGTATTACCTCCACTGGCTGCAACCTATTTCAAAAATTAAGAGTAATGTGGGGGTCTAGGGTTCCAGATAATGAAGGAAAAGGAGTTTTACACCTGCAACAGGGAACAAGTCAAGAGACAGCTCAGACCAGGGCTGGTACAGCCAGTGATGAGCAGAAACCTGTAATTGCCACTGGTGTCTGACGTCTTTTATGAAAAAGCTTGCACTGGCTCTCAAGCACCAGAAGCCAGGAAAGCTTATTAATTTGGGAAGTTCAACAGCCCTCCTTGTCATAGGCAAAGAGAAAAGCACTCCCCATGCTGGCTCTGCACCCCCACCACAATCAGTCTGTTCTGCAAGATAAACCAGACAACAGACTGTCCACAAATGACTGATTGCTTTAACCAGGAGTAATTTCTTCCAATAAAGTTTTTTAGGAAGACGATTTGGCACACTCCTGACGAAATCACCTGTGCAGACATAACTTCCTTGTTGAAATAGTTACTGATACAACAGTTCTGCTGTTGAAGAGGATATCAGTAAAAAAAAAAAAAAAA
>VWZY01000038.1:99178-146256 GCA_013399075.1 Chloroceryle aenea
AAACAAAAAAGGGATTTTGGATTAAAAGAGTTTAAGTGTGGAAAATTGTTTGTCTTAAATTATGTTACACTGTGCAGGGATGCTACTGCACTACTATACAATCACATCTCATTGTAATGAAGGTTTTACTCACCACTAAATACTTCTCATTTCTTTTTTTATTTTAGCTTGCCCTTTTAAGAAAAGCAAGTCCTTGAGCAAAATTGAGAGCAAATTCAAAGCCACAGTGAAAGACTCGCTTGTTACAGAATCCCACTGCAAGTCACATTTGCACTTGCAGAATATGAAGAGTAAAATGAAAAAAAAATAAGATCATAGTAAGATTGACTTAAAAATAATACAACTTTGTCTTCTATGTATACTATGGCCTCATAAGACACTTTTAAAAAAAATCAAGACATTTTCAGATGAACTTTTTTCAAAAATCCAGCATATTCTTTATAAATGCTAAGTAATAAAAACTTCAGGAGCTAAGTAGATGTGAGTTGTTACATTCTGACAATGTTTACAATGCACACTCAAGAGCAGCCTTATTGCTGAAATAGAGTCTTTATTTCCGAAACATTCCAAAACAGGAGTATACACAGTTGTAATCAAATATTAAGTCATATGCCATTATAAGAAAGCATTGATTAGTGCAACTGGATTTTGTAAAAGATCTATCAAAAAGATTTATTCGCATTAAAACTCATTTTCCATAAGCAACTGTTAATAAAACATTTCAATTTTATTCTTTGTA
This sequence comes from Chloroceryle aenea, assembly GCA_013399075.1. Lineage (NCBI taxonomy): Eukaryota > Metazoa > Chordata > Aves > Coraciiformes > Cerylidae > Chloroceryle > Chloroceryle aenea. The sequence goes on from VWZY01000038.1 coordinate 99,918, forward strand.
ATAAAGTACTGAAAATCAGCTGTAGTTTTAGAGATCACTGTATCTTTGTAAGTGAAATGTGACTTATGCTGCCATTTTAAAATACAAAACACTATGACAATAAATTAACACCCGAACAAATGGTGAAAGACCAACAAAACCATGCTGACCCAGCTGGATGGCAATTTCCAGTGAATGCTACTTCTTTTGTGCTTCTGCAACATAAATATACTGCTTTGTATTGCAAATGGTACAATTCTTTAGATATGTTCCTAGAGCTAAAAAAGTACATTACCCCAAAAATATTATTTATGGCACAGAAAAGTTAAATCATCTCTTTGTCGTTCAAGGTTCAGGCAAGTTTAAATGAACTTAAGTATACAAAATAAAATGTACTGGAAACACTAGAAAAAAAATTCAAGCACATACGTAAGTCCACCCCAAATTCAAAATAAAATGCATGATGCCTTTACACTGAATAAATTATCTTAGAATTTTAGTATGGCAAAGCTGTCCTAAAGCATTATCTCCTAGTTCTTTCCAAGGAAATATGCTGGTACTTTGCACATAATAATACTTTCTGCCATTGTTAGTCTGGTAACAACACAGCTGTTCAGGTAACTGATTAAGTGCAATATTTAGTATTTGATAAGATGTTCATTTAAAAAAAATTACATTTTATTATGTAGATGGTTACACATTAAAATCCCAGGGGAAATAATACTGTACAGCCCTCCTTTCCCAAACTGTTGTTACCCAGCCAGCTGGGTAATGAAATCCTCATTATTTATTTCCACCCGTTGATGGGCATCCTTCATCAATAGCAGCCGTCTCTCCAGTTCCCATCCCGCATCGTGCTGAGTGATGGAAGTGGCTTTGGAGGCTGAAGAAAACTGTATGAACCAAATGACAAAAAATGGCAAAGGGAGTCATATTTCATGTGAAAGATAAAGGTTAACAAACACAATTTCCTTCTGCAGTGACACCGGATTTGTGGCTGGCTTAGAGACATCACTCTGGTATACCTCTGGCTACCCACTAATGCAAATGTAAAGACCTATGCTGAAATTAAGGCCACTTCCAATGAAACCCCATTACTGTTACTGGTCTTAACTTGGTCAATCCAGCTACTTGAGGCATAAACACAATCTGCCTGTGTTGTTTCTTGCAACTGCTGCTTTAATTTCTTTTTTTTTTTTTTTCCAGAAAGAAAAAGAGAAAAATATATTTAACAATCTTCAAGAAAAAAAAAAAAAGGAGAGAGCAAAAGTAAAGAATAATTAACTAAATTGAAACTAACCATAAAAATACTGCTATGTATCCAGAGCTGAATCTCTGCTACAGGGCAATGAACAGAAAATGCATCAGCATTGAAAATCACTTAAAACAAGCACAAGCTGTTAACATGATGCCATGTGGTTTGAGATAACAGCGTTCTAGAGGGTCTGAAGTCCTTTTCTACTTTTCCATCATCAGTTAGATTGCAGCAGAAACAAAATAGCCTCCCACCTTGGCTCTGGAGCTGTGCTTATGTTGCTGACATGCCTGTGCCTACTGCCTAGTGTCTGAGATGATCCAGACCCTAAACTGCTGATTGACTTCCTGGCTTTAGCTGGAACCTACCTCATCAGTGTGGACTGGTCTGAAGACTGTGACTGTCTGACCCTGGTAACCATCAATGCTGCTCTCAGCTGGGCACCGTGGGGCAGCCTGTCTGTCCCTCTCAGCTCCCAGCTCACCCTGCCCTAATGGATGCTGCCCCGCAGCGTCTCATATTGTGCAAGGATAGAAAGTGGAGGCCTGGAAGAAAGAAGCCCTGATCCTGGAACTGGAGAGGGTTGAGGCTCGTGTGGATGCATCCAGTGGGAAAAAAAGAAATGTTCTTGTCTCATTTGTAACACTAAGAATAGATGGGCGGCAGTGTTAAAATTTCTTTACACTGCCTGTGGACCCATGAATCTCTGACAGCAAGGAGAAAAGCAGTGGTTATCTTAGCTATTATAATTTTATTTTACAAACTATCAAAGGCACTTCTTCATCCCATGTTTGAGTCTATGCAATAAATACTGGAAGTTCCGTAATGCAGGCCCTGTATAAAGTGTCTAACAACCTTTTTAAAGTATCTAAAATACCAATAACTTTGCTACCTAACAGTCTGGCCACAGGTATGAAGACATAGCTTTGATCAGAATGTGCACTTCTCCCTGAACATCTGATTGATTAAAAAAGCAACCTCAAGGGACCTTTTTACTTTTAATCAAGTTATGACTAAAACCACTTTAATTTTCAGTATACTGACAGAACTAGACTCTTAAACTGATAATCAGAAGTACCCTTCCTTAGAAATAAGCACAATGAGAAAAATCAACAGTGAGAAAAATCTGATGGTGATGGCTGAATTATTTCCAGGAAAATTTAATGTGAACTGACATTGTCCTTATTTTCCACATGAATAAATAAAATGAAACAAGGATCTTAAAGAACTGTAGGCTGAGCTCAAATCTGCCTGTGTTTTTAGCATCCTATAAACTTGTAATTCAGAGAATCATAGAATCATTAGGGTTGGAAAGGACATCCAGGATCATCAAGTCCAACCTTCATCCTGTCATCTATCTGTCCATTAGACCATAGCCTCAAGTGCTACATCTACTCATTTTTTAAACACCTCCAGGGATGATGACTCCTCCACCTCCCTGGGCAACCTCTTCCACTCTCTCAGTGCCTAACCACTCTCTCAGTGAAGGATTTCTTCCTAATATCCAACCTAAACCTCCCCTGACGCAACTTGAGGCCATTTCCTCTCGTTTTATCATTAGTAATTTGGGAGAAGAGACCAACACCAGCCTCGCTACAACCTCCTTCTAGGTAGCTGTAGAGAGCAATAAAGTCTCCTCTCAGTCTCCTCTTCTCTAGACTAAAGAACCCCAGTTCCCTCAGCCTCTCCTCATCAGGCATGCTTTCCAGAAACCTGACCAACTTCATTGCCCTTCTCTGGTCCCACTCCAGCACCTCAATGTCCTTCTTGTACTGTGATGCCCAAAACTGGAGACAAGGTGCAGTCTCACAGGTGCTGAGCACAGGGGCATGATCACCTTCTGCTGGTCACACCATTTCTGATACAAGCCAGGATGCCATTTGCCTTCTTGGCTACCTGGGCACACTGCTGGCTCATGTTCAGCTGGCTGTCCACCAGCACCCCCAGGTCCCTTTCCACCAGGAAGCTTTCCAGCCACTAGTCTCCAAGCCTGTAGCATTGCCTGGGGTTGTTGTAACCAAAGTGCGTGACCCGGCACTTGGCCTTGTTAAACCTCATCCCAGTCAGCTCAGCCCATCATTCCAACCTGTCCAAATCCCTCTGCAGAGCCTTGCTACCCTCAAGCAGATCGACACTCCCAGTTAACTGTGTCATCTGCAAATTCCCACAGTACAAAGATGATCAGTCTTTAAGGATCATTGGTCTGGCTCTACAGCAACATGTGATGCTGCTAAGGTACATCTAAAGGTAAGAAGACAGTAGCCCAGACTTTTTGGACTATAAATATCTTTGTTACTGATTTGAATCCACCTCTAATAAAAGTAGTATTGAGAGTTCAGTGTTCGAGTCCCCTCACCCTCCCAGTGAAACATCTTAATTTCGTTTTCCTTTAATATTGTCTGTTGTATGAAAATTTACAAAGTAGCAAGGGACTGGTCTTATGGTCCAGAAAGTCTCTTTCTTTTGTTGCTATGAAAAATTTAAGACCTCTGCAGAAGAACATGAAGTGAAAAAAAAAAAAAAAAGAAAACCCTCTACTATAAAGAACTCTAACAGAGAGAGTTCCAGCAGAGAGCAAAGGAGGTTGTAACAGAAATCTCATGGTACAGTCTTCATCAAAGAAGAAACCTGTCGGCTCTTTATCAAAGTTTCACCCCAGTTGGTCAAAATCTGTTGTCAGTCACATTGGTGTAATCCCCAAATAACTCAACAAAGAGAGAATGAGCACTTGAGCTTATTCTGGATCTAGCCAGTATCTAGTAGAAAGAATAAAAACAGAGAGAGCTAAACAGTGACAGTTCATCCAACAGAAAGCCAGGCAGTCCCTCACAAGAGGAGGGATGTGTGCAATGGGAAGAAACAGTTGGAAGAACTGACACAAGTTGATAGAAGTTTCTCACTGAGAAACTTAATTGCCTATTAATTACACCACAGCTAAGAGTTTAAGTCCCAGTCTCCTTCCTCAAGCTTATTTTATTGTCTGCCCTAAAAAAAAAAAAAAAAAAGTGATGACAAAATTCTGTTGGAAAAATGCAAAAATAAATTTGCTAACAGTATAGCTCCTTGCAAGTATGTGATACTGTTTGCCTACTGTCTCTCAACTGGAACTGAAAAGGTGCTGGTTCAACCCAAGACTGTACTATCCAGAGTATTTCCTTCCTCACAGTGTCATAATGGCACAGATTGCGTTTTTACAGTTTACTGCCATGTACAAGAACAGGGATGCAACTCCTTCTATTTGGGTACTCTAAGTTATGCTTGTCCTGTGACACTGAAATAGCAGCTGGCACAAGTCTAGAAGGCGGCAAATCACATATGTCAATGACATGGGATTTCCATTTGTTTTGATTTCTTATTGATAGATGACAATCCATTCTTATTTATAGGTGATTACATTCTATCAATATAAGAGTTTACTAGAAACTACCAGCAGGTATTGTCCATCATTATTTCTGGAAAGAAATCATCTATTCAGTGACTTTGCATTAGGAGGTAGAAATGCTTATTTCATAGTCCAGTTTCATTCTCAGAAGGAAAAACAAACCACAGTCTAAGACAAAGCTAGGGGAAGAGGCCTGTTTAACTCTTTCTTACCTTCGAACTGGCTGTGCAATTTTACTTCTGGGTATGCCACTCCCATTGATGGCCAGCGATGGTCTTGGAAGAGCACTGCGCCCTACAATCCCTTGACTGGCAATCTTGTTTGGCATTGGAATCCCAGAATTTGAATATAACTGTAAGTTGTTTGACACTGGAATACTGCTGCTGCTGCTGCTGCTGCTGCTACTACTACTACTACTACTACCTTGTACAGTTGGGCTTACGTAGGCAGTAGCTTTGAGAGGCTGTCTGACAGACACTGGAAAATGTCCCACACTGTGAACTCTGTGTTGAAGCTGTCCTGGTGATGGAACTGCAGTGGTAGAAAAGGAAGTAACAAGGTCAAAATAAAACAGAGGACACCAGGTAGTAATACTCAGTTCTAGACAGATCTGAATAGGGATAAATTATTATACAGTTTACATAATATTTTATATGATTATACATCATTATACAATTTACTTACTAATTATGAACTGACGAAAAAACCCTTGAATCTGATACTGTACCCAGTAACACTGCACTGAACTAAAATACCCTGTTCCATTCCCATCCTGAACAAAAATCCCCTCTCATATCCATCCTTCTTCCTCCTCTTGAAGAAGATTCATTAGCCTTTACTAATTCCACCTATGCAATTAGAGCTTTAAACAGGAGAAATTGCTGCAGGTATAAATTAATTACTGCTAGATCATTTAGATTTTTGTAAAGTTGCGTGCAATAAGCACATCTTCTTTAAGAAACGTTACATTAAAGCGTTATGAAACATCACAGTAGTCTAAGCTTTATGTATAAAAACAGTAAAAAGACTATAAAAAGGTCTTGGATATATTCCAAGGCCGATGTTATGTAAACTCATTTTAAATCAACGCTATGGGTTCCAGAAGCTTTATACGCAGATTTTCTAGACAATCCTGCCCTCTGGTGTACATCAGACACACATCTGTTGTTCATGTATCAAAAGCACTGTCAAAAGCCTGAAGCACATTAACTAAGATACCACATACAGGCAAATCCCTTTTCAAGGCTTTGCAAGAGGACATCTTAGAATAAGACAATGGAGAAAATACAGATATGTGAGAAGTCATATCACAACACAGCTCCTTAAATATCCTAGCACAGCCACTTCTTAGGAATGGTTTAAAAAAATATATTAAAAAAAAATCACATTTTATACACACACATAAGTATACATAAGCACACAGAAAAATATGTATTTCTAAAACAGTAAATGAAATTAAACTCTCAATGCACTACCATGCAAATTCAAGTGGGAACCTGAACAACTACTTCCGATTCAAAGAGGACAAGAATAAAATAGGGAAATCCAGCAGTCAAATATGTTTTCCAGAAAAGATGCAATTTAATAGTTTTGAAGACATTTGTAAATTCTGCTCGAATTTGAAAGGAAACGCCCTCAGGAAAAGGTTTTACCAACTTAACCCTCCAAAATCTCACAGGACACGGAAGGCTTAAGTTAAATCCTTTCTCCTGCCTTTGCCAAATGAAATCCACCTTTTCCACTTCCTCTGAGTACTTCAACCATTGTGCTGGATCTTCATCTATCTTGTTCACTTTCTAGATTGATAATTCAACATCCACTAAATCAATACTCCCTTCATCCCCCCATAAAGAGGTCACCTAAATTAAACTAACAACAGAGTCATTTTAATTGCTCCACTCAACAAATACATTATACTTGAGCATATAATGCTCTGTTCACTGCATCTGCTCAGAAGGAAGTGGATCAACTTCATTAGGGGGAAGGTCATGTATTTTAAGATCATATTTACACAGTGTACTGTAAAACCAGCATTGTACAAATTACCAGGAAAATCAGCTTTCAATTCCAGTATCAAAAATAAAAATATGTTTATATCAATTAATTGTATTATTGGTGCTTCTACAATACTACTGTTACTAATTACTATTTTAGTTTTAAAATTGGTACAAAATGAATAGGCAAATAAAAAGAAAAGGAGGTGATGAAACTCTCGAGACTGCACAAGATGAGCAGAATTTGCTTTCCAAAATAGAAACTTTGAAAATCCCGAGCTATTTAAAAATCTTATGCAAAAGGAACACAGGCTGATTTTCCTTTTTCATAAAACAGGATCAGTGGCTAACATATGTATTTTACCACTTACAGATCTCTTGCATGCAGCCAAACAACACAGGTACTTACTACATGACTGCATCCTTGAAATCCCATTACTCGCTCCATGCAAATTGGAGTCAAAGCTCTGACTGTTCCTCACAGTGACTGGAGAACTAGCAAAGCCAGCATTACTGTTAATGGTGGGGGTACTTGGCATCCGAGCAAGGTTAGGCATGCTTCTCCGAAGTTTATCTGAAGCAAAAGAAGACAACATCCATAGTCATGTTAGAACTTCCAACAGACACAAGCAGCCTCTGAATAATTTCTGTAGAAAATCAACATGAAAACAAATCACTTCAACAGAAAAAATGGGCTTGCTATGCAGGAAGAATATGAATATGTTATTGACAACCTACTAATTGAACCTGTTGTTCTGGTTTGGGTGAAAACAGGACTAATTCTGTTCAGTGATTTTACGTTTCAGTTCAGTACTTCTAATTAACAGCACTTTCTGAAGTTAGAAGCANCAACTACTGCTACAGCACGATCAATCACAAATAATTTTGAAGACATGAATAGGTAGTACATTTTCAGAATTACAAGGATTTAAACACTACTGTATCACACACGAGTTTCACATAAATGTGAAAAGTAGGTCAGATGAATCATGCTCTGCATATTCTTGTTTCTTTGCAGTAAATACAAAGCAAGGCTGCGGTGACACAGTCAGACACAGGTATCTACACTGTACATGTGTAAAGACAGGTAAGATGAATCCATCCTAAGTGACTTAAGTCACAGAATCACAGAATGTTCAGGGTTGGAAGGCACTTTGGAAGATCATTTAATCCAACCCCCCTGCCAGAGCAGCATCGCCTAAAGCAGGTCACACAGGAACATATCCGGGTTCTGAATGTCTCCAGAGGAGACTCCACAACCTCCCTGGGCAGTCTGTTCCAGTGTTTTGTCAGCCTCACATGAAAAAATTTTCCCCTTACATTTACACGGAACATCCTGTGTTCCAGCTTGCACCCGTTGCCCCTTGTCCTGTCATCGGATGTCACTGAGAAGACCATGGCTCCATCTTCCTGATGCTCAACTTATAGATATTTATAAACATTAATGAGGTCACCCCTCAGTCTCCTTTTCTCCAAGCTAAACAGACTCAGCTCCCTCAGCCTTTCCTCATAAGGGAGATGTTCCTCTCTCTTGATCATCTTTGTAGCTCTGCGCTGGACTCTTTCTTAGTCCTTGAACTAAGGGGCCCAGAACTGGATACAATATTCCAGATGTGGCCTCACCAGGGCAGAGCAGAGTCTGGCTTTCAGGTGAGATGCTAAAAAATTTCCCAGTACATAACCTCATTAGCATGTTAAGTTCCTGCAAGTGGCCATGCAAAAAACCTTCTAAGTCTTGATGCTGCTGTTCTGTTGCTTGGAGCACTGGGTTTACATAAGGATTTTAAAATCTAGTGATTCTCCCTCTTGCTCCACGTGTGGTGTCTGATTTAGTGGGCATTTTCAGAACAGGCTTGTAAGGCCCTTCACAAAAAGAAAGCTGTAAATGTCCCAAATATTTTTGTAAAGGTTCAACAGGTAAGGCAAGTTACTAAGAGGTCTGAAGATGTCTGCAGACCTACTCAGACTAGTTAATTTGGAGAGAGAAGCTGAAACAAAGTCTGACATCTCAAGAAGACTTTGCAACCATAAAAGCATTAGGTAATCTAAGGTGATGTTCTTTACACCTCTTCTGCCATAGGGCTAAAGGGAGATGACTTGATCCTGTAAAATCAGAAGAGACTGGCAGGGACAGAAAGGTACACTCTGAATGACCTGGTCTGAGTTGCATCCTGTGACATGACAGACTTCAGTAAAGCACTTCTGTGGGGAACTAATGAGTCATTCATTAAATTCTCATTAACACCACCATTATGGGTGACCTCTTGGCCAGGTTCAGTAGCACAAATTCTGTGCCTTGCTGAGGTGCCTATGTTTATTCTGGTACTGTGGTCAGTGTGTAGGCCACCAGCTTCTGCCACTGATGTAGGTTCCAGTGCCTGGCAGATATCTGCCTCAGTTCTTACACTGCAAGAGAAAGCAAGGGCATGGTTGTCTTCTAACAGGCAGCTACAACTGCTCTCTCCAACAGCAAGCAGGGCATTTCAAGACTGATATTTTGGATTTATGCACAGGAATGACACATCACACACTGCTTGGAATTTCTATTTTGAGTCAACCTCCCAGCTCACACAGGGCAAGTTCAGTTCACAGAAACAACAAATTGACTTAGGAATCTCTGTTCATGAGTCCGCAAAAATATATAACCTATTTAGCACCATCATGAGCTCCCCTAATCCTTAAAGCTGCTAACAGCTGTCAAGTAATAAGAAGTGACAGTACAGTTCTACCTATACAAGATATTAGTAGTCACCAATGGTAACTTCATTATATATGTGATGTTACAAAAATACGTAACTCCAGAAAACTCAGTCACGGCAAGACTGCAACTCTAGCTGGTTTTTATGACTAGTTTCATGATAAGAATTGGTGCACAATTCTGAAGATAAAGATATCCTTGTACTTCACAGGTCAAACATTTTTAATATTTTCATGTATCAAGTTCCAGTTTGTAGTGCCTACCTGCCCTTTACACTATACCATGCACACTAGTCCTGTAATGTTGAGATGTTCTTCTCTTCCATCTTTACTCATGTTGACTTTCAGTTACCACAGATTGTCTGACACAGAAAACCATTGCTGTCTAGGAAATAGTTTAAATATTCCTCCGAATTAAACACACTAAATTTTATTATTTTTTATATGAAACAGTAGGATTGAGAGGAGTTCAATGAAGTAAAAAGAAATGCAAGGTTTGAGTTCCCAGAAACTACACTACAGCCAAATCCCAGTAATGAACCAGTTTAAGAGTAATCCTTCACCAAAGGGTTAACAGATTTTGTGCTTCAGTGACTCATCACAGACACTGTTAGGATGAAACTGCCAGTGGTACAGAAACAAACATTAAGCAAAGGGATTACCACTGTGGTTCAGTCAGGAGATAAGTATTAATGTCACTGATAAAATGGTTATCAGGCTTCCAAAACTGCCCAGGGGATGCAAACAATGGCATCAATACAGCTACTGTATGTTCCCATTTCTGAAATAGTCATGATTTTGCAATCTGGAAAGGGAACTGTCTTCCTTTGATGCAATCCTTGGCCCAGAGTGGCAGAAAATTCATGACTATAGGATGTCTGTAGCTACTGTTAATTTTGGAGCACTAGCCTAACCTTTAAAATCCTAGGTCCTGAAATGCTAAGTCAACATTACAGAACTTGGCAAAAAATGGTTTGAGCAGCAGGATGGCAGTTGGGAAGATGGCACTGCATAAAATAGCTTTTCTAATACTATCTACACATCATTCCTTGGGCTCTACATGTTCCTCCACTTCAGGACTGCATCAGCCACCACAGGCCATGATCTGCTCTTTGAATTGTCCAGAAGATGCAGCTACAATAGCAGGAAAATAAGTACAGAAGTAGCTTGGATTTCCTCTATGTCAGGGTGGCCACGTCTTTTGCCTCCTGTTCATTAGTTCCTTCTTGTCCCAGCAGTCTGCTCTGCTGCTGATTCATTCAGTCCCGAGGCAGCAGATTCCTGCTGCACCTGCAAATTCTCTTCCATCAAGCATCTGTCCTGCTTCTTTGATGGGTCCTTGTGTCTGCTGAGATAAATGACCCTGAAAAGCAATGAAAATAGCAGGTCAGTTCTGTGTTTGGGGAAAAGTCAGAAATGTTTGTCTTGATGGTATTCTGCAGCTTTTATCTCCTTGGATGATGCATCCTCTTTGATCTCTTTCTTGAAGTCTGTTCTGTCACCTGTTCCCCATTTAAGAACAGCAGAAAGAGTCTTACAGATATTTTGTTTGTAAATGAAATGCTGGCTCCAGTGAGCTTGATACATGGAAGCAGAAGGAGTTACGTGATTTTAATATTATTTCAGGCTGCTGAGACTTGTCTAGATATGAACTTGCTGGAAATATGAAAGAAGAAAACAAAGATAAGTTTTTCCAAGCTGCTAGTAGTAAATCTTCCCTTTCTAGAGCTCTGTGCTCTTCTAAGACTAATGGGAAAATTAGCAGAGAGGAGGGGTGAAGCAGTAGAACTGAGATGCATTCTCTGATGAGAAGTAAGATGCCCAAATTGTCCTGTTTATGATGAATAGTGGAATTTGCTCCAGTCTCTGCTACTTCTTCTGCACTAATCTGGTTCAGTGGCAAGCCTGAAAAATCATTGCTTGTTTGCAGTTCATTCTGATAGAAAGATGTGGATATTAAAACCAGCAAGGAACTCCAAAGGATCCACTTCTTCTATAGCATCCACAGTTATTGTGACTCACTACCGAGTCTCAGCTATAATCTAGGCTGAAACAACTATGATATTTAAGTAGGATGCAGCCATATAAAGTGTCACAGATATATCTTCTTTTTTGTCTGCCTGCTTTGAGATGTAGCAGCATGACTTACAGACACTGTATTATTGAGATATTTGTAAGTGTGAAGAAAATGCAAAGATAGGTCATGCAAAGGAGTTAGTAACTCAGTTCTTGGTTGGTTATTATCATTATCACCTTCTCAGAATAGTTCAGGCATAAACTCAAGTGCCTGTCACTTCATGAATGTTCTTTAGGTGGCATACATTGCCCTTGTTTCACAGATCTGCAGCAGAATGATACCCTAAAAATCACTTACTGCATGTTTATACTTTTTTCCCTATGTGGCATCCATGCTGAACTGCCTGTTGCCTACAGCACAGGAAAACCTGGGAATTGTGAAATGCAGAGTCATCTGCCCTCAACCAAAAACATGCTTGAAAAGATCACCCCACAGCACAGATTATATTCACCGCTGGTGAGAAAGAGGTTAAAAGGAAGGCAAAAGTGTCCCTCATTTTATCAATGACTCCACAAAATTACAGTAAAGATAGCACTTTGCCTCTTACTCAGCTGCTTCAGTTTGATTTTTTTCAGGAAGTTCTTCCCCGATGACACTTCTTCTCTGAAGTCAGACTGGGATCAGTGGCTCAGCTTCTTTCTGGCAGGACACCAAAACAGGCAGCACTTGCTTTCTGTCTTCTCATCCAAGCACGGCTGGTGGCTGCACCCATTCCACAGCTTCCTTTTTTTTTTTTTTTTTTTTCTTTCCTTCCCTGACCTAATACTATCATCAGCCGAAGATTAATGTCCATGCAGCACACAAACAGACCTTGACCAGGGAGCAAAGCTACCCCAGAATAGGTGTCCTCTTGATGGGCTGACAGACTGAGAACTCTGTAGTGGTTCTTGATAAGTACCATCTTCTCTCTGGCAAAACACCTCATCCAGTGAGGGTCTCCTTGCAACAACGGCTTGACTCTACAGTGAAGTGTCTTAGAACACATTTATTCATTCATTGTTATTCTCTGCAAGTGTTGTCAATGTGTTATTTGAACAAAAGGACACACAAGCCTTGCCAAAAGTGTGCTATCATTAAGAAATGTGATACAATGAACCGTAACTATTAGTGTCTCAGGGAAATCTGTATCACCGTTTAAGCCATGTTAGCAGTCTCTTACACATATTTAAATCCTTCACACAAACACTGCAAATTCAACTCTGCCTTACCTGTATTGTATGCACAAATAAATTGGGGGAAAAAATGTAAGGAAAAAAATCTGTTTATTTTAATTATTATGTTCTATATTTTGTAGATATTCAGTTTGCTCTGAAATCCTTAACAGAGTTGTATACATAATTACAACTTCTCTTCCTCATCTTTGAAGACTTGAGTTCAGTATCTGCATTGCAGTTGTGTTGGGTATAAAACTCATGACATCCCAAACACACCAGTCTCTAGTTAAAGGTCTGTGAAATCATCAGTTGATACAAGAGACATCAGTGTGTGAAAAAAGGCATATAGATTAAGTACTAAAAGCAAGCCTTTCAGTTAAGCAAGAGATACGATTCTTCATGAATACCTACATGATTACCTACGTACATCAATACCTACAGTTTGCTAACATTGGACACTTCCATTTTATTCAGAATAATACAACTTCAATTCACCCTGGCTTCACAGGGATATGTCTCCCACCACAGACAGTTATAGCAAATTAAAGCTTTTTCCATTATCATTCTACTACTTCTCCCCACTGATCACTATTCCCAATATAACAACAATGTGACAAATTCAGATATTTTTTTCTTCATTTTCTTTAATGAACTCTGCAACAATTTCCTATGGAGAATTCTCCCTTCCCTACTGAACAAGAAAGGCTATGAGCAGAAAAACACTCTATAAATCAATAAATCAGTAAGAACAGACCTTTTCCCACCTCTCAAAAACCACAAAACAATGTTAGTCTACACTGAACTGATATCTAAGCAACAACCTACTGCCACCTACCTGAAATGCTGCTCTTCTGTATCTGCCTGTGACTCAAAACAGCACAAAGACAAGAACTGTATTTGCAGCTTTCCAAATGAGGCAAGGGTGTTGCAAAACCCATTGTTATGACATTCATAACATTTGCCTAAGAAAAGTTATACCCCAGATGAGTATGCAATAAAGTAACTCATAACTAGCAATTCCTGAAAAATAAAAGCAAAATTTTTCAAGTGAATGGTACCTGTGGCTTGCTTATGGAGGTATTAACCAAGCTACAACTTCAAAATCAATGTGAAAAGATAATGGATAATATACATTAAAAATAACCAGATTTCATGCACTACTACTCATTACAGGATGTGTTTTTCATATGCTCCTTTTTACTACATTTTAATAAGCTCCATCTTTATCTGGAATAATTTGTCCAAAATACAAACTTTCCAATTTTCAGTTATTATAAAAATGGATGCTTTAAAATGCACTTGAAATAAGGGGTGCCAGGATAAACATATGTGAGTAAACTTATCTCAAGATCTGAAAAGTGGGCCTCAACACTAGAAAATAAATCTCATGACTACTTTGGATGATTTCACAGCACTATAGTTCTGTTACTTCTGGTTTCAGAAAATTGGAAAATCACCATCAGTAGTTGCCACTTACATGGATCAGTGCTGCATGACTCAGAGGCTGAAGGTGCAGAAAGTGAAGAGATAATTCCTCTCTAAAGATAGTACTACTGGCTATGATAGGACTGTCTGCCATCTCAGCAAACAGGTAACTGAAGTTATGTGTGCCCATCTTCTAAGAGACATCAAACAGATTATCCAACACCTCTAAGTTCTTGAGAAAAAAGGCAAACAGGTGTTAAAAGTGGTAAAAGTTGCCTTTTACATTTTTCTATGCTTTCCAGTTAGTGAACTAGGAATCTAGTATTTTTAGTGCCCTAGAAGTTCTTTCTGTGCTTTCCATATGGGAATACAATGTGTAAGTTCCACTGATGCAGAACATGACAAAATACTTGAAAAAGCATTTGTCGACCATATAAAAAGATCGCAGCACCATATAAGCGCAGGCCCTTATTCCTGAATCAAAAGTGCCCCATAACCTTCCTTTCTATCTCCCCAACACTTCTGCAAGCCCAACAGTGCTGTCTCATTCTAATAACTCACTGACAGGAAAAATAACATTAAAAGTAATACAGCACATATGCTGTACCAACAAACACCCACGTTGCTGTACCCTCTGTTAATGTCAGCCTTCTTTATATACTGCCATGCCATGTCTGTTTTTCAATGCAAGTGCTTTTGTCATCAATCTGTCATGTTTTATTTGTCAGGAAAGCAACACCTGTAGGACTTTAAATACTTTTGTGTTGTTTTGAACAATACATTTACTTTTTGCCAAGTGTGAACTGTAACCTGTAATGTTACAAACAACCCTGACTGAAAACTGTCTTGACTTATGTTGGGGAAAAGACTGAAGTAATAGGAAAGTGAGATGCAGCAGGAGAAAGAGAATTGTTATCATAAAAAGGAAAGAAAGGAAGGTAACAGCAACAACAGAGGTAAACTTGACTCTTGATTAAGCACCGTAAGACAAATCTTCTAGAGGCTCTGGAATACATCTCAAATGCAGTGCAAAAGGCAGCAATGGCTCAGGATAGTTTGGGAGTGACATTATGTCCCACTACTTTAATAGTTTACCCTACCAGATCAGGAACAGGAGCAGAGTGTTGACCCCTGCAGTAAGCACTCATCATGGATTCACACTACAGCTGCATTAAAAGCGAAGTCAGGACTAAGAACGGGAATGAAAAAATGAAACCCCCATTTTGTATTTTACTGTATCCATGATGGACATGCATAGTCTAAACTCAAAAGCCTGATCAGTTCTTCTAAACAACTATTAGCCTGCTAAAAGGTGCTCTTTTCTTTTTTCTCCTCTTTCTTCTTCCTTCATGGTGGTCATCCTTGAAGACCTTTAAAACAGACTAAAGCAACAACTTTCATGACCAGGTCACAGATTACATTTTAGAGAAAATTACTTAACAATAACATACCTCCGTCATTTTCAAAGGCTTAAACTGCTGGTCACAATTCACAGACTGATCTATCTGACATACGCTATAAACACACTTCACTTTGTGGACACAACTTGATCTTTAAAATGGCACTGGCACTTTGCACAAAGACCACTTCTCAGAAAAGCATGCGACCCACCTCCATTAAACCTGTTTGGTTGCTGCTCCAGAGTTTGGGCTTGAGGAGAGTAGCAGGGCTGCTGATAGGTATTTGAAGGGAAGTGGGGGGAGGTAGGGCTCCTCCTGCAGTCCCGGATACTGGAGAAAGTCTGTGAGTGAGGAATCCCTCTCTGGAAGGGGGAGCAACGAGTCAGACGTGGCTGTGGAGGTGGGAGGTGGTCAAACTCTTCCTCATCCTCAAGACTATAGCGATCGTAGTCCTGGTCACCATATGTCCCTTTCTTTCCCGCATGCAGAGAGACGTTCGAACTGTGCCTTGACACAGATGCTGAAGTTGAAGCATAATCTTGCCTAAGGCCTATAAATTTGAATAAGAGGATGATTCAGCTTCTACTAAGCTATTAACTCCTAACGTGCACTTCAATCTTGAAAAATAAGCAGGTAAGTAGACATAATTTTACAACAAGAATTGGATTTATAATGTCACCAGGCTGAAGATCTGAGGTAGGACTCATCTGATCTAACTTTTGGTGTCTACCTTTCAGACATCTACACCTAAAATAGTTCCCTTGAGATCCCTTTTTAATAAAAAATATAAGGAGAACACAGCCATCTCCAAAATGCAGTACCTGTGAGATGGCATAGATGCCTCTTTTAACATAAGATGAATTGCCTTCAGGAGGCACCTATTTCTCTGCCAATAGAAAGACTACATGAGTATTAACTTTTAAACACTCTTAAATAGAGGAATTAACACTTGCTCTATTAGTTTTCCAAGTTATTGCTATTACACTTTCATATTCATTCAATGAAAATGCTGCCAATGACATTTCCCAAACTTATAACCCATGTAAATATTCTGTCTCTCCCATCTCCCTGAATCAGAATTAGTTCCTGCTAGCAGACGGTGGGTCTTCCAGATCAGGGTTAGTGGTAACACAGCTGTGGTTTAGATGGGTACACATCCTACTACCCCCTTCTTGGAACATCAGGTTTTGAAAAACATCCCACTACAAGCACTGACCCAGAAGAGCACATTTGCTCCAGGTCAAGTGAGAGGTAAACATTCACATCCATTGTACATTGTCCCTTTTCCCAGCTGCACAGTAGCCTAGGAAAAAGTAGGTGTACATCACATTTCCAGCAGCCAAGTAACTCCCCCAATAGCTGTGGATTTACAAAAAGCCCTCATCTTTGACAGATGTCTTTGCTTCATAATGCAAACTTCTTAGTATGCTTCCCCCCCTCCACTGAGTGGGAGTTTCTATTTGTGGCCGTGAAGACCACGTGCCCATGTGCATGTATACTACTACCACTTTCCATGGGATTAAGTGGACAACAACCATCACATGCTTAAACATTCCATACCAGCTGCTACTATAAGGAGGAGATACAACCATTACACCTGGCATAGATTAGGAGAAAAACAGTTTTTCCTTCAAATTTACCAATGACCCGACTCCTTAAAGAGCAAAGTACTTAAAGTTTTTTTTAAACCTCACTCTGATGGAGATGAGCACAGCTGTCACTTAAGGAATGCAAACCTTTACATCTTTGATAGTCATATTTTATTTTTTAAAATTATTATAACTTTCACATAGTATCAGAAATTTCCTGAGCTGTGACCACACACATTAGCCAGCTGAGAATTCAGCTGTCTTGAGAAGTCTCACACTTGCTAATTTCTCCACTGAACATAAGGAGTGCTATCAGAGGCCCACCGAGTTCAACTGCTGACAAGTCATTGCTCCAGCCTACTCAGTCTTGTTGCTGTAGCCAGACCACAGCTCTAATTTCTTCCTTACACTTCATTTTTATTCTGTTTAATCATTTATTACTTGGCATTTTCCTTCAGTCACCCTCTCTGAATTTCTCTTGTTTTTCATCACTTCCTCTTTGATGTCTCACTGGGAACTGACAGGATGTGAGAAAGACACTGCAATTTCTGTTTAGTGACTTCTAAGTCAAATGGCCTTTATTTATGAATAAAGATATTTTCCAAAAGTAACTAGCAAGACAAACTATAATCAATGTCAAACAAGCTTTTGGGCCAGTATTTGTGCATAATCACTAATCTCAAATGAAAATGTTAAATTTAAAACCCCAAATTCAGGATTTAAAAGGGAATAAATTTCAAATTTCATCAGACAATGAGTCAGAGAAGAGACGTTGTGGAGTCTCCTCTGGGGATATTAAAAACCCACCTGGACAACATCCTATACTACCTGCTCTAGGTGAACCTGCTTTTTGCAGGGTGGGTGGACTAGATGTCCTCCAGAAGAACCTTCAACCCCTACCATTCTGTGTTTCTGTGACAATTAAGAAAATCATAGTAGAGGCAAAGAAATCCATGAGAGTTACTTATTTTCACATTTCTCCTGAAACATATGCACAAGGAATAATTCTTACGTACCTTCCCTTGCAGAAATAAAAATATTTTAATTAATGTGGTAAGGCATCATAAATCTTCTCAATCTAAATGTATGGGTATGCAGATACCAGGTGGGATTCAGAAAAAATATAAGCATCAACTTTTGAAAGATCCAGTACCATTCATTAACCTGAACCCAACATGTGTGTTCCTTCTCCATGCAGGTTAAGAATTTTTTCCACCTGCTGCTCAAGAGGCAACACTGTTTAATAAACATGCACTTGACTGAGACCATACTGGAGCAGTTTAGACTGGAAATCTTCCTCAGACTATTCTGAAAAATTAAAAAAGCCACCTACTCTCCTCCTGTAGACGAGCCATGATTTGAACATCAGTGAGGTCCTGCAGTTTGTATCCCATGGAGATGGAATCATCCTCCAGCTCCGAGGTGCTCAGTTCACTGTCTATCGATGACTGTGGACTCAAAGGGGAACTCCTAGAAATGTAACCTATTTAAGAAAACATAACCCATAACCTTTAGTCTGCGAATACGTCCGGCCATTTTTCATTCATAAGTACTTTGTATTACAGTAGCTTAAAACATTTTCTGTGTAACAGAAAAAAAAAATAATAAAAAAATCGGAAGTGTAATATAAGCCACGAACAATTAGCAAAGGGCTTTGATACTCGTGGTAAGTAGTAAGTGTAGTAATGGATCTTGAATTCCTCTGCTTGTTCCTAAAATAGCATCACATAGCTCAGACAATGAATAATTTACCCAATACAGTTCTGATACAGCTGATTAGTCAATGTAGTCTAAACACATCTGCAACTGAATGCTTCTTACAGAACTGTGTTTCTTCCTCCTCTGTTCTGAAAAGCAAGTGTGTATGTGTCATCAGCTTCTGCTCAGTACTCAGATTTCATATCAGAGCTATTTACCTGAATTTTATTGTTTGTTCTTTTTTTCTTTTTTTTTTTTAAACTTGTTTATAATCACCAGACAAATCAATGACAATAACAGAACAATATGCAACAAGAAAGAAAACATTTCCTCCTTCACAAAGCTACCTTTTGGAGAGGGCTCCAGATTCTACTTTTTCCCTGTACGACAGTAAAATACAGAGTAAATTGCAATTAGTTGTTAATCAACTTTAAAGCAAATTTTTTCAAATAAAACAGTAGATGTCTTTCTAATACCCTCTGGAGCACCAGAAGCCCACAGTCTGCAGGGTGAGAACTGCTGTGACTCTGGGTCAGCAGCTGTGCTTGTACCACAGATGTTCTTGCATCCACTAGCACTGCTCAAAGCAGACACCTAAAATTAATCCTAAATTAATCTGTTCTCCATTAATACCTCTGACAGAAAAGGATACACAGGGGATTACTTTGCTTTGGAAGAGCTGTAAGGAGTAGATATGTTTGCTTTTTTTAAACTTGAAAGTTCCATCAGTCCTCCAGGTTTTGCAGATGTAGTAACAGCTGTGTTCTTTTGGAGCAGCAGTGGAAAGTCAGAGGGTATCTCAAATTGCATGAGATGCCTTCAGTTAGTGACTCAACTACATCCCATTGAATAGAGGACCGTAGACATCTGGGTCCTATATACACCTACCCCAGGCATTCAGTCTGGGGCTGCATCTGACCTGAATCCCTAACAGGGCTTTCTACCCTGATTTCACGTGTTACACAGAAAATTGCACACAGATAAGTGTGACACTGATGCTATGTTCCTTACACTACACCTGTTCCTGACAGCAATAAAATGTTACTGTCTCTTCCTCAGAAGATTATTTTCTTCACTGCCACTGAAGCTGAAGAAAAGTCACAGATAAAAATTGACTCCTTATACCTGTAATGAAGAAGGAAACACGCAACTCTGCAATTTAAAGCTCATAGAAAGTTTTTATTTTTTTCTAAAATACTTGTGTCCCCAAAAATCAGTGGCAAACATAAAATAAATCTGGGAATCTGGGATATTAGCAATAATACCAGTTTGAAAACAGCCGTGATTCCGTTGGTTGTTTTTATGATAGAGAAATTCTCCCTGCAACTTCATTACATAGTTGCACAAACATTTCTGTAGACATAAGGAAGGGGCACAGTGAGGCAGAAATGAGCAGTAAAGGGCAGACAAAGCTGAGGACTGTATAACCTGATACAGTCTCAACAATACTCTCAGGTAAATCATTATTGAGAAATGGGCTCTCTTCATGAGGATCACCTTCTTTTAACACACTGTGTATGTAACACAGAAGAAAATTACATAATTAGTTAATTGCAAAATTTTAGGTAATTAAAAAACCCAAACCTCCATCTGAGAGGGTGTTTCTGTACTGTATAATCCATCCTGATTTAACAGGTATTGTATTCTTAATAAACTTAGTACCTCTCTTTTGGGAGCTATGTATTCAGCCAGTAGCTCTATTAATTGTGAAGTGTTTTAAGACCCAGTAGTATTTCCACATGGAATAACATCTGAATGTGGATAGGCAAAATTGATTTATAAAAATAAAACATGAAGCTCATCTGCAGCACAGATGAAAGATTGTAATACAAAGCTCAAAGTACTCAAAATAAGATGATTTTACCATTTCCCTTCCAATGTAGTATGAAAAATTCTCTGATAAAAATTCTCCCTCTTTCCCTCATCCAGTTTATTGCTGTTAAATGCTAGCAAGATTAGATTAAATGAAGAAATTCTGTAAGCACTCTAAATCAATCAAAACATAAGCATTACCTGTTCGTTCAGGTGTTAGTATTGCTTTACTGGAGGTTTTAGATAAGCTGGGACTATTAAAGCCATTGGTATATGGGGTGAGTCTCGCAACAGGACTACAGGGAAAAGCCAAGGAGACAGGTGTAGAGAAGAGGTTCCGCCATCGGCTAGCTGTTACAGATGCAAGGGAGGAGGGAGAAAAAAAGATTTATGGTTATAAATAGAATAGTGATGTTAGAGAGAAAAAATAATCTCATCTCAATCTGTTCATTACATATTTTTTTCTTATGGCAAACTGAAAACCATGATCAAAGTTCAGCATCAAAACAGAGGATTAGCACAGCCTTCTACATGTAAAAGTGCACTCCAAAAGGATTTCTAGCAAATATGTCTTGTTTACCATTTTTCATGTATACACCATTTGGGTATATATTCACCACATACATCACTGAGTGCCAACACACAAAGTAACGGAGAAGTAAAAACCACTGTGGTAGCACAGAAACAAAGATTAAATTTGTAGTGGTCTTCAAGGAATTGTTCATAGCAATCAATCATCACACAATTGAATTAGCATTTAAATTATCAGTTATGGGAGTTCAGAGACACTGCAGTACAAGATGCTTAAACATCAAGTGCTAAAAACAACTGTAATCCCATAGCAAGCTTTTAAGCTACCATAATTTCCTTTCCCTTTTTATGACATCAAATTCCCGATTACATAAGGCTGATTTTTTTTCTCCCCATTGTTTTTGGAAGATCAATCAAATAAAGCAGTGCATCTCTTTTTCTACATTTCCCTTACAATGAACTTTCAAGGCATCTGCTCTGCTCAGTGACATTACAAAGTGCTCAGAGTAGGCAAAAAACCTAAAGGCTTATTTAATTTACATTTTCTTAGCCCATCCAGTAAAATATGTATATAACTGTCCTTTGGTTTGCATTCCAAAGGTAAAATAAACAATACTCACATAATCTTGAGAAAAATAAATATTAGAGCTAAAGTTCTTTTAAGCAGAAGGAAAAGGCAAAACTGAAGAAATGCAAAGTTCAGAGAACACATTCACAACCAAGCAGGTGTGTGTATTTTGTACACATGAAAACCAAATTATAGTATTACATGTTTATTTGCCATAGAATCAATTTTGTCCTGATAGATATGTGTAGTGGCACATAAAAGGGAGCTAGCAACACAGCCATATCTATACATAGCACAGAAAACAATAACATAACCTTGATGCTAAGCAGGTGTACTTTGTGGTGTCACTGGTTTTCAATACCAGAAGGGCCCAAAGTCTCTCAAAACTATTCTCCATCACATGGCTAAAACCACAAATCTGCTGTGTTACTTGGACCTGTTAAACCAGTTGTATTAAACACGCACATACATTCAAATAATATGCAAGCCCTCTCTATTTTAAAATCTCACTGTAAACAAAATGATTTAGTAGGACACACAAACTTTATTCTTCTATACTGCTAACATCGAGTGGCCATGGGAAGAGCAGGGAAGTTTATCTTGTTGACAGGCTGTCAATCTCATCCTTGTGACCTTTTGCAGCAATCCCAAAGATGCTATTTCCACTCCTATTCCTTTTGCTTTGAGTACTCCTGGGAATAAGGAATAAACAGCTTTTTCTACTCAGTGCTATTAAGCTTGAAGCAAAGGCAACCACCTAGTTCCAGCACCAGCACAAAGCAGCCTGCCAGGAAAGGACAGCACCTGCAAGGCTGTCTCTATGGAAGGGAGTGAGCTAAGCTACGCATTAATAAGAGATAAAAATATCCCCTCATCACAGAATTATTGGAATTCCCTCATTTTTCATTATTTTAGTTCCTTCAAGCGTAAAGAAACCAAAAGGTCTGAGACCATAACTAGAAGCAGCATCAGCACCGCTTCTAGGAAATTGCTTGATCCCAAGCAACACAACACCAACTTCCAGCAAGGTTCTTTGTCCTTAACATTCACTAATGTCACCAGTTCAAAAGTCAAGTATGAAAGTGTTCCATGACAAAAAGGAGAGCAAACACAGATGGACACAACTCTACAAACTAGTAATCAACACAATTGCTGTGGATGACATTAACTCACAAGGAGTTAATATCTGCATTGATTCAAAGCCTTGACTTAAAGAAATTAATTCAATAGAGCAGGTCTCAATATCATATCTCAATATCATATCCACAGCTAATGTTTGTAATTCCCACTAAAAACCATTAGAAGGAGCCAAGGATGACAGTTCCTTGTAATTTTATTTTTCCACCTAACACAAGATTCTGTTTTGTAGCAGCCTGATCATTTGCCAGGCCAGTTAGCTGCCAGCATGTTCTCACCCCCAGATGTGGTCAACCATACAGCACAAATAAACATATTCATTATCCTCTACAATAACCATTGTGAGCTGGCCCACTGAACACAAAGCAACAGTTATTGTGACTATGAAAGCAAGAACCCACGCAAAGAATATAATTAGTATTTATGTCTAACCGTATTTCAAACTCCTCTTTCAAATACTGTGTGTTCTCAAGGAAAGATGGACAAAACAGCTGAGAAACTCTGCCTACACTGATGTCTCTATATACTAATGTAAAACATCCCAAATTCTCAAACTTTTGAAACTGCCTGAAATAAAACTTCATCGTGTTTAAGCATCAACAAAGGACTGACACTTTTTTAGGTATATGATTAACCCTACCATTTAGGATCAAATACAGAACACTGTTTTCATCAGGTTTCAAATGGAAATATCAAAGTGCATACTGAGTAATTCTACAGTACAAAGACAGTAAAATTAGACTTACTGAAATCTCATGCTAATGCCAAAAACATAAAAAGCTATGTAGGTAGCAAGTGTTACAGACACCTAGGCAAAAACATAAATTAATGTAAAATCTGTAAAATCCCCAAATTGTGCAATGGACAGTCATTTTAGAATAGTTGTTTTTCTCCAAACAGATTCTGAGACTGCCCTGGTTAGCACAATTAAAACACCACTATGGCATGCATAGATGAGACAAATGTTGCTCAGACTTTTATTCTAAGTTTAAAACCCTACCATTAAGCTCTAAGTTTTACAGTATTTGTAGCTGCTTCTTAAACCATCAACTCTGGCTACCCACAGAATAAACTCAGGAACCCTTAACAGACAAAGGAAGTTCCTAACCATTGCAGTTGAATAGAAAAGTGAGTATTTCTGCTCTAAGTACCTTATACTGAAGATGCACTGAAGGAAGAAAAAGTATCAGCCATGTAGAGGAAAGCAGGGGAATCTAAAGAATCATCAAGCCAAAAAATCCATTTGATTTTACTGCTGGCAAAGAATTAAACACATTGAACAATTTGACTTCTTGAAGCATGAAAGAAGTTGTTGGAACGAATATTCTGTAATACAGTGAGCACAGATTGTCCCAGTCATCAAAGTCTACAGTTAGATTGAAAGTGCCCAACTTTTCAGGTATTATTTCCTTGGTTTTGATCAATTCTTAGCAACTAGACTGATGATAAAGTACTGTGTTACACAGTGTCTAATCTAATAAAAGGATTTGTCTACATGACTACATAAGCAATTAAACACTTTTCCTTTAAAAAATAAGATAAGCAACAAGCAAGCCTGTTCATAACTTAAAAATATTTACTAACACAACTGAAGGTTTAAAAATTAATAATGGCCTTATTTTTATAACTTCCCCAGGATACCAAAATGCTAAAATAGATGAGAATAGTAACTCACACAGAAAAATGAGCAATTACATAAACACAAGTACTCCTCACACTGACTGCTGTGAATAATCAGCATTTGATAATAACTGATGGAAAATTTCACATGAAAGCCTGAACAAGTGAACATCTACAGAATTGCGTGACTCAAAAGGAACGGAGCACTCTGCAAAACCACAGTATGCTGTACCACAAGTAAAGCAATTCCTTTACTAAAAGCAATTTCTCATTTAAGCTACATAAGGTACACATTTTCTAATTGTCTATGTTTTTGAAAGTGAAGATGAAATTCATTATTCAAATTAAATGGAATGTCTATAAGCTAGGACAGAAGGTAAAGACCATAGTAGATTCTCATTATGTTCTTTTAATTTTGTGGCGTTACACTGGTGTAAACAGGGACAGATGAAGTATAGCTCTTCTACTTGATGGATCAGATATACCTAGGATATTCCATTAGCTAAGGATATCATGGTTTCCAAGAAACAAAAAGAAGTAAATGCACACTTTAAACACATTCCATTCTCATAACTCTATTATGAAACTCAGTTTGCCAGAACGGGAACTTACTTTCACTCTATGCAACACAAATAAAAAAAATATTTATAATAAAGACAGAAAACTATAGTCATAAATACTTACTGAACATACTAAATTATATGAGTTGTTATCTAGCTTGTTTATCCACTCAATTAGCTTAAGTTTTATATATGCATTCAGGACAGAGTCAGAATACATTTTAAGCTCAAGCTAAAAATAAAGTGAATTGCATATATGCAGACATTTGAATATTGGTACTAATTACACAGCCTGAACAAAACCCCTCTTTTGAGCCAACAATGGAGACATTTTTACAATGCTGCCAATCCAGCAAGTTCAAAATGTCAAGTTCTGAAGTTCAAAACTGCAAGTTTTAAACATGCAGCACTTTCCTGACAACATTATTCAGAGCAGGAAACCCAAACCACTTCCCTAGTGCATTCTGCATATGCACTATTGCACAGCAGCCACACTTTAAAGCAAAGTATGTCTCTTAGGAGTAAAACGCAGAGTCTTACATGGGAAAAACAGAAGTATTTCATTAATAACTGGAGAAATTAAAGAGTGCTGGAAGTGAATTCAAAACCATCTCCTTACTGTAGATAAGAATGTCTCAACTAGTTAAGCTGTATCACCTCAGTGAGGCATATCTAGTATATTCCTCCCAAAGACAGATATTTAATCTCTGCTTTCAGTCTCTGTAAAACAGCAGTTCAGAGTCTGAGAACTACTCCTGCAGTCACATGTACATCTGGGAACAGGTAAGTGTCTAACATGCTTGAAAAGACAGCCAGAGGAAGAGGAGGTGAAGGTACCTCCCATTACTCACTGAATAGTGCTATTTTTGGAATGCTTCCTCATGACACAGGAAATGGGGGCTCCTACTACTCACCAGCCTGAAGAAATAAATTTACTTGGGTCCCTGGAAAACCCAGAGCTCCTATAAGAACTTAAAGCAGTCAGAGGTAGAAGAGAGTGCTAGATATTCAACTGCAACTGCAAGTTCTGCAAGGACTGTAGTGTCTTCCTGGGTTTCTTTGAACCCAGTGCTTCATTACTTCCTTTGAAATAACAAGTCCTAAAAATTTACTTCTTT
This sequence comes from Chloroceryle aenea, assembly GCA_013399075.1. NCBI lineage: Eukaryota > Metazoa > Chordata > Aves > Coraciiformes > Cerylidae > Chloroceryle > Chloroceryle aenea. Next base: position 125,914 of record VWZY01000038.1, read on the forward strand.
GTAAGTATTGTGGTTTTACTGGTTACAAGATTAAAAATTCCAGGTCAAAGACAGCAATGTTACTCTAGTAACTCTGAGTAAGAATATTGTGTTGTACCTCTAAAACTGAAGTTGGTCTGAGGAATGGAGATATTCCCATCCTGTTGAATGCTATTGTACAGTGAATGTCTTGACTTTTCAATCAGCACACTCCATCTTCAAATCTCCCACAGCCATCAGCCATGGTCAACATCACAACAGCTTGTTCCAACACACATGGTTTGCTAACCAGAGCTGAAGCTCCCTCAGCCAGCCAGTTAGCAGTAGATACTTTACTACCAGCACAGAGCTACACTTCATATGCTTAAGACACACTGTCACACTGAATCTGTCATTGCCTGAAACCATTTCCTGCACTGTCATCCCCAGCTCACAAAATGCTCTTGAGGCTTGTTTGCTGCTTCTGTCCCTTGATTTCTTGGCCAAGAGAGGCAAAGCACCTTCTCTTTCCCAGCTGCAATGACAACAGAAAGAAACCCTGTAAGTGTAGACTGCACAAGGTGACTCCTTACAAGAGTCAGTCAGTAAGTGTCTCAAAAATACAATATAGTGTACACCCTTAGCCTTGAACCTCCATAGTTAGACCACAACTGAACAAAAACATACCAATATTTTTCTTCGGTTTTGGTTTTCTACACTAAATCCTATGGCTTGTCAAGCTGTTAACACTGGTCAAACAGCGAAAAACTACATAGCAATGAAATGCCTTCATCTGAATGTCTTTTGAAAGTATGTAATTTCTCTTAAAAATTCTTGGTGTTCATAGTTCATTTTAATAGTCAAGATACAGGATTACCATGTACAGTAAAAAAAGATATTAGATACTTGTACTAATTTAAAACAATAAAAAGCAATCAAGCTCAGCTTAAAACATCCAGTGAAAATGACATGTTACAGTTTGGGCACACAGTCATAGATTAGGAGCACCTGAGAAAATTCATAAAGGTTGCCCACTTTTCTCTAAACCTAGAAAAACAGAAGAACAATGTTCCTGTTAAAAGCATGTTAGAAGTTTTCATAGCATGTGAGAACAGGTTGTTTCCCAATTCATTCACATAAAGCAATAAAAAAAAAAAGTTAAAAAAAAATCATCTAATGATAGTGTAGAATGAGAAAGCAGTTCAGTTTGTATGCACTGGTATACAACTGCACAGTATCCAGAACTGCAACAATTCATGTACCTCAAGAACTGCCTCAGGAAAAAGAGAGTACCTTTTAAAGGTACAGTCAGAAAGCCTACCTAAAATGCAGTAGTTTCTAGGACTTTCAGCTAGCACAGCAAAGTCATGCAATCAGCAGTGGTGTTAGCATATTGCAATGACAAAAATGTAAATCTAATTAAGATTCAGGAATTACGTGCTTCATCTGACATAGTTCAGTTGTGCCAATGATTACCTCTGGGAGGAGAAGGGAAAATGTCTATGTTTTAAAAAGTCAGATATACAGCTACTCTGTTTCAATGTAATTCAGTGAAAGGCTAACCTGAAAATTGTCTTTGGACACACTGTATACTGGAAAATGCCAACACCACTTTCCAAATGCAGCATGCTGGAGACTTAAACCACCATTTCCCAGCCCAACTTAGTCGCAGAAGTTATTTTCTGACATCAAAGTATTCAAAAACCTCAAAATGAAACTGAATTGAAAGGTGTAAGTTACCTCAGGCAGAGGTAACTTCTACAAAAAAATGATACAGCACCTGGAGGGGTTGGGGTTTTTATTCTTTTTCTAAGCTGACATTTTTTTTTTAAGGCAAAGCTTTTACCGAACAAGCTATTTAAACAGACGAGCACAAAGACGTTGTGAAAAATGTAATTGTCTCAGAATTCATTTTCTTTGTCCGCACTGAATGAAGAGGTCCATAAGCAAAATTTCAGTGCACAGTTAACAGCCACATTAAGCATCCCAGCAACGCTTCTTGAGAAACTGAACAATTACGATGAAGTATTACACCCTAGGCATGACCTAGGGGCCAAATGTCTGTTCCTTCTCCAGCTCCCATACTCATGAAGTGCTATTTTATATAAACTGACATTCTGATGAGTTTTCATTCCATTTGGTGGATTCTTAACCAGAACCCTATAACCATTTCAGCTGATTTGAAATAAGATACACCCTTCTGAGCAGAAGACTCATTCTTGTGTATTACTACATAAGGTAACCTGGAAGAAAACATATAGCCCCGGATTCATCTTCCATACTATTTGCATTTCATTCATTAAGGAGAATGTTTGCCCCACTGAATTTTAGGATCCTTCAATTAAGGAATTAGGAGCCTTCCAAAACAAAGAATTCTTACCAAAGGACATTGTGAATGGAAAAATTTACATGGGGAGACTACACAAACTCACAGAAGAGGAATCTACCTAATAATTAAAATTCTATGTTACCTCCAAAAGAAACACTTTTCAGAGAACAGCCTCTATGATGTGTTTAAAGGCAGGTGAGATGAGCTTCATGTCTGACACTGATTGCTTACATACACAGCACAGAGCAAAACCACAGCATTTTTGTCCTGTTTATTAATTAGCAACAAAAGAGGAATGAAATAGTAACCACCTTGCAACATCGCTCAAGCGGTATCCACTATCCACTTGATCTGCAGAAAATGCATTGAAGGCCAAATAAACAAAACATCCTCTTCCATTTCTTGCCTTGCCACCTGGATAGACCTTGTGCCTCAGACCGTTCTGGCTGTAACTCCTCAAGTTTCTGGTTAAGCTCACCCAGATGTGTACCAAGATGGGCAAGGAAGCCACCATCTAATAATCTCAGCTAGTAGATCTGAAGGGGCAGCAATTCCTGTAGGCACAAATGAAGTTAGAACCTGACAAAGGGAAAGTGGTCACATTCCCATGTATGGAATGAGAGGAAGACTCAACCATAGCAACCTAGGATCATCTTATTCCAAACGTAATGCATCCACAAGAGACTTGGAGGTTTGTTTATACCATATTGCAGAGCACCTAAGATCCCTTAAGAAGCTCTGAGGAGGCCAGTATATCTATCTAGAGAAAGGTAGAACTGTGCCAAGAAACTATTGCTTCCACAACCAGTGTAGCTTCATTAGCAGCTAGCTGCACCCAGCCTGGCAGGTATAACTAAACCAGTCTCAAATAGTTTCAATAACCTTGCAGAAAGCTCCACACTGTACTAATTTATGAGTGGTGGCCTCACTCCTTTAACATGAAATAGGTGTTTTCACACAGACATTGTTATTGCAGTCTATGACATGACAAAGCATTAGATTTTAGCAAAGTGCTGTCAGAAGTTATGACACACATACCACTTTAATGCTGTTTGAGCATCATAATCAGCCTGAATCACATTTTACTCACTACCTGCTTAACACTGCCTGCTAATTCAAAGGGAAAAACATTTTGGTCAGCATGATTTGTGACACAGTTTCTATTTTCCTTTATAAGTCACAGGTCTATCATTGATTACAAGTGCTCTAACGTTATCATTGTGAGAGACTCTCATATTCTGTAATGTCATCATAAGCAAAATCAGAAATCTAGTGCTCATTATACAAGCATACTCATCCCAACCTTATTTTCTTTCTTGAATTCACTACCTTTGGACTGCTTTGTCTCTATATCTGTGACAGTGTGACACAGGAAAATCCCAGAGTAATGTGGAAAGCACATTTCGCAATCTGGTTTAAATGCTCCATTTGTCCCAACACTCCAAAAATAGCAAAACCAACTCAATTTTAAACTAGAAAATGTCTTTTTTTTCTTTAAATGCTGCCTCTCAAGTCCAAAGCATTCTCCCAGAGAAACAGTGTGCCAATAGTGTGTTTCTCGGGACAACTCTTCACTGCCCGCTGCTCACAGTGCCCTGACAAAGCTTATTTACCATAAAACTCATGCTGTTTCAATCCAGTGGATACTCGCTCCACGCAGCAGCATGGTGTATTCTCTCAAGGTCTGAAGGAGTCCAGGGAACGTCTGCAGAAAGCAGCAGCAAGAAGAATGATGCAGATGCAGGAGTATGCACCTCTGTAGCCTCCATAAATCAATACCTCATCAGAGGTATTTTGCCGAGGATGCAGTACAATAAAGTGCTGGTGACTAGCAGATTGGTAACTACTGTGCTAGACTATTAACATCATAGTTGTGTGGAGCACAGCATTATAAAAATTAGAAGGACCTAAATTGGTTTTCTCTGACTCAAACCCACCATACCGTCATCGCCTCTCAGAGAGGTGCCTTTAACTGTAATGGCAGCAGCATTATATGCCCATGGACAGGGAAGGAGATGCAGTTTTGGCACCACCACCTGAAATCAGGTTGTTTGTAGGGTTTGTATTTTACAGTTCTCCCTGTGCAAAGGTTATATACAGCTACAGAGTACTGACCAGAATATACACAGTTAATATTTCCTATTTCTGTATAAAATGTGTCACTATGTCACTAATTTTCAGGTCTGCTATAAAGAAACAAAGAAAGTTTAAAGTCTATAAATCCAGGCCTGTAATCTAATCAAGATATTAAACACAAATGATAATTAAACTGCCTTAACCAGGAGAGGAGGCTGAAATTCCTTGCATCCAAGTATCCAAGTATTTGTATCCAAATCACAAGATCATGTTATTCCACTTTGAGATGGAGAATAGTTACCAGAGTTCATGCTTTGAGACACTCTGCAAACCACTTTACAGAAAGGATCTGGGGTTGTAGTTCTACAACCCCTCCTGGGCATGTGCCCTGAGGTGTTCTGAGGCCTCTCACTCACCACTTCCACTAGCTGAGATTCTGGATCAATGAAGAGAGAAACCTAGTATCATATATAAGCTTAATAATGCATGTTGGGGTGGGGGGTTTGCTTGTAATATAGGCCCATGGTCATATATCTGTGCACTTAAGTAAGCACTTTATCATCCTAAAAAAGTATCTGGTTGTAAAGTTGACTTAGAGAAATCTGCCTTGACACTTATTTGGACACAGTTATCTATTATTCAGGACCAGGCTTTCAAGCTACTAACCCATCTGATACACATACTGGGTATGTGACTCTCATTACATGTACTCCTATTCCCCAGCCATGCAGCTCTGTCTCTTGGGGCTACCCATGTATGTGGAGTTTGCCTCAGCATCCAAGTAGAAGGAGTAGTTGTTTCATGTCCCCTGTTTACAGAGGAGCTTCATCCACCCTTGTAACAAGTCACAGAGGTGACAATCTTTTTCCATTGCACTAAAAGCAGGAAAGGATAAATTCATTTTTTGGACAGTTCTCTGTTAGAAGCCTCCTTCAACTATTATTTGTGATAGTGATGCTTTTCTTGGGCATCTTCTTGCAGTTCAAAGATACTTGTTTCCCAAAACCAATCTACTATACATCACGACTCAGTTTTTTAATTACTTAATAACAACCAAGTAAGCCTGTTGGTGCAGGGGTATTTTGATAATACAGTATAGTAGGATATGTAGGTGACTCTTACAGAACTGAAGAAAGTCTTTCTTCATGTCAACAGTCTACAAGCATTGTCATGAAATAAAGGAGTTCTATGAACACAAGGAAAACTTTCCAGAGTAAACATTATGTACCAGGGACTTCTACAAAAGGGGGTCATGAATTTATGTCTTTGCACATCCTTGATGAAGAAAACTGCTGCATTCAGGTCTCCAGCGAAGACCTGACCTTACTGACACTTGTACAATGGAAAGAACACCACGTGTATCTCTGTAATGTCCATCAGAAGAATCCTGTGGCATCTAGGCAAGATGGCAAGCTTTGCAAAGTCCTCTCCAAGCAAAACCTCTGACTATGGGGAATCAAGCTCCAGAGTTTGAGACAGTTTGTACTGCTCACTGCCAGCCAAATCAAGAGCATGAACTTACTGTATTTTCAGTCATGTGAGAACTGATAAATACTGAATCTCAGCTTATCATATTTCTAATCTCACTTATAAATCAGAAGATTTCTCTCAAAGCTATTTGACTTTCCTCCCAAAAAGCATAAAATTAGTAGGCAAAATACCTTAAGGAGCTAACATGAGGGCGATACACAAACCAAGGGAGTCAGTTAAAAGACTTTCAGTGATTTCAGTAGGCTTTGCAACAACATGGTCTTTTTCCAATTACATTTCTACACCTCTGAGTTTTCTGCTACTTCAATCTAGTACATGGGGTTGGACTAGATGATCTTCAGAGGTCCCTTCCAACCCCTGCCATTCTGTAGTAGGGCTTTTTTGTGTCAAGATAAAACTCCCTAATCTCTTACAACTGTATATTAGACATTTGTAGTTCAATCAGCCAAAAGCAGTTTTAAAATGACAATGATAGCAGTGCATGCACTCTTTTGGAAATACTGTTTTCATCTCTGAAAGAACAACAGCTGCTTTGTGATGTCTTGAATCTTTGTGTCTTTGTACTGGTAGGTATAAGATCATCAGTGCCATCATATTTATCTTCCTGTGCATTCAGTACAAGAGCTGAGTCATTTCAATCACAGCAATCCCACAGAACTCTGCTGGACAGGCTCCCTTTCTGCAGTTTTGGTCACAGGAGTTGAATAAAAAGGAGGAGACAGTACTAAAAGTGCCACTACTGTAAAAAAATTGAAACAAAAGCACATCAATTAAAAATCTCCACAAATATGTAATAATAAGAGCAAACATTCTTCTACAGTATAAGCACATTTATTTAAAAAAAACAAAACATGTTAAAGAGATTATTTTAGAGAAAAAAATGTATTTTTTAATATATATTTCTAGAAAGGATCAGCTGCCATTCAGAAAACAAAGGAAGATGAAGCGTACTTTTGCATGTCACTCTGTAAGCCCACGCTTAGGGTATTCATCTAGGATGAGAGGAAAGACTACTGATCCCTTCTGTGCTTGATTTAAAGAACAGGTATTATTAGTTCAACAACCCTTGCAGAACAAAGCACAGATACTACACAAGTTGCTCTCATGCTCTTCTGCTGAAGACATCATATTTATTGGACTATTTATTGGACTAGAGGTAAAACAAACAAGCAAAAAGACTATTATCTGTCCACCACTTCAGAGAAGGTAGCTAGGGTTTTGTTCCAGTTAATGAAAGAGAACTTCATTTACACATGCCACACGGGATGTACAACAATTCTCCTAAGCAGACATGTACTATATTGCTAAACAGATATGCTAGCAACAATTTGTTACCAAAGATGAAAATTTTCGCTCAGAACAGGAGGATGAAGGAAAAATAGAGCTAATTACATGTCTTAAATTTAAAATTTCTAGTAGCATATGTAACTCTTATTTTCCTTTTGTACATTACCACCTGTAAGGGAGGTAAGCATAAAGGGTAAGGGATCCATTCTGTAAATAACAGACTCACCAATTTCCCATCCTTCTCCTAATAATACAGGATAATAAGTACATATCAAATGGAATTCAAATATATGTGTCTGTTGGGATATAACTCTCTTGATCGTTTATCATTGCACAAAAAAGATAACATAATTCAAACACTAACCCTAAAATACCTTTTTTTCTAACCTTACTAGTTTGTTCTGATTTTCCTCTGCATACAAGAAACACCCATAAACACATTATAATACCCACTACAACTCTATCTACTTGTCATCTGCATTCACACGTTAAACCCCTGGTAGGAGGATTCTGAAAGATAGCTTCTCGTATCTACAGTTTCTGACTATGACACCCTATTCTAAGACGCCACACTCCTTTTTCTTTGCACAACTGTTGCATATATTGAATTAGACCAGAAAAGCTAAAAGCTAGGCTCAAATCAAGGTCAAAAGCAGCACTTACCCTCGAGGACCACAGTGGCTTTTGGATAAATATAGCAGATGACAGAGTTATGTGGTTATTATGAAAAAGTGTTAGAGCTATCACCCAAGTACAAAATGCTTTGAAAGTAAAAGATACTGTAAAATAGGGTTTTCATATTTCTAAAACACCAAAGAAGGAAAGAAATCATGGAAAAAAAAAATCATGGAAATTTAGGATTGAGAAAAGTTCTGACAGAGGTTTAAGTGACTGCCAAATTTAATAAGATATTTGGAATACATATCTTCATGTAGAATTAAGGTTCAACACCAACCTACAGTCTAATGAAAGTACTAATCAAATAGTTACTTCTAGGAAACTGGGTAAATTGACATACAGATATTTGATACCAGTAATATTATTGTTACTGTCATGGGGGTCAGGGCTTCTGCAATGACAATTTTTAGCCTAAGTAGCCCAGTCTCTTCAGACTCCCTAGAGAAATATTGATTTATCCTGGCACTAACTCAGAGCACATTCCTAAATTTAAACTCCCCTGAGGTGATTTCAGACATTTCAGGAGAGACTCCCTAAGTAAACTTTGCTTTCTGAGTACCTCCCAGAGGTGCCCACACTGCAGCAACAACTGTAGAAGCATTTAACAATGAGGCAATCCTTGCTCCCCCAAACCAAGTAATGTTGGTACAAGCTGACAGGACAGATTATCAACATTATCAACCAAAACTACAGCAGCACGGGAAAAGCGTGAGAATGACCAGAGATGAGTCAAAGCACACAAGTTGCAGAAGCACCATCAATATAATAATCACACTGCTGCTACATCCTTCGGCCCACATCTTACTCCTCAGGATAGAAGTATCTTATAATCATTTCCACCACCAGAACTTGTCATGTCGACAGTAAGCAGAAATTGGCTTGCACAACAGTGTTTCTTCAAGCTTCTTGATAAAAAACATTTTGTTTCTTCAAAGTAATTATCTCTTATTGATCAGCACTTGCATAGGCCAAAATCTTTTTTGGACTAAGTCCAACACAGCAAGAACATATGTACCTACTTACAAATGGAAATGTATTTTTTAAAATTTATTTATAAATAAAGTTCTATTTGTGATTACAATGAACTATTTCACACCCAGTGTTTCAAATGACTTTAAGAAAAAACACAAGGAACTCGTAACACTGGCTATGTAACTAGAACACATGAAGCAGAAACTACAAGAAAGCTGATGGAGGAACAGGCTGAAGTAATGATTCCCATCACCACTCCATCCTGCCCAATTTTGTGATGGCCAACAAATCGCTCTCTCCCTCACCTTTCCTAGGGATTGGAAAGGAAGACAAAGAACACCAAGAAGGTTTTCTAGTGTTTAACAGAACTACTTGAGGCACATGATGGACTTGGAGGAAGAAAGAACCTTCAGGTGTTAGAATGCTGAGCCCAGTCCTCTCTATCTGAAGGTAACAACACAACAGATGACTAAATTGCTATCATCCAAACACTACAGGCCACAAAATCCTCCCCTGCACCCATTAGTAAGAAAAAATTGCCTGAAGCCAAAAATCACAAATACATCAAGTGCCAAATAATTCTATTTTAAAATTAATTCTAATTAAAAAAAAAAAAAATGGTACCAGTCAGCTGCAAATTCTTTACACTTAGTACTCAGTTCTGTTCTTTTACTAAGGCTATACTGTGGTAGTATCCTGAAGCCAGTGAAATTGGAATTACATTATAGGAGCCACACCTGAAGGATAAAGCAACTGACAGCCCCTAGCCCTAAGAGCTTACTTTAATTTTTGACACAAATCTTTACAAGGTTTTCAATTGACTTTAGAAAAAGTGGCAATCAGTTAATGCTACTTAAATTCTGTTCACGTGCTAAAAACATGCAATTGTAAGCTAACTTACGCAACTTATTTTCTTACATGACGATAACGTTTTGATGACATGGCAGCATCAATGTAAAGTGCATACTGAATTTCTTCATATGTAAAAAAGCCATTCTCAATGTAAAGACAAAATAATGATTACATACTGCTGTATGAGTCATGAAAAGCCTTGGGAGCCATATGCCAACATGCTAACAGTTTAAAATATATTGCCTGAAGCTACAGCCAGAATTAATTAGAAAATAAATTTTCCTTCCAAAACTCTTCAAGTGCTTCCATGAAATTAACAGGTTACATATTAATCTATAATGTTAATACATGTATTGTTGTAGAGATTCATTTTGTTATGGATAGATGCAAAGTTTATGAAAAAAAATAACACACTAACACGTATATTCCTAATCAACCTTCTCTCATAGGACTGTTTCAGCCATTCATCGTTGTATCACAGACCTTTCCTTTGCATGTCTACACTGTCCACAAACAGTTTCACATCTAAACTCTCATTATAGGCAATGGAGAACTAGAGCTGCCTCCATTTAAGCATCTCATGCCATTTAGACACTTGCTCCGGACATTTCAAAGGCATCAGTGGCATGCATATGGACAACCAAACTTAAGCCTTGCCTGTAATGGGAATTTAAATGCTGCTTGTGTGAAGATATGCCAGGAGTTGGCTTGTCCTCCTCGGCCACAGGTGAAGGTAACTGGACACAACACAATGAATTATAGGACTGGACACATGACATTGTTCAACACAACAAGGAATGGAACATAATGACATTTGAGATGCTCTATCTGGTGCAGATGAGTAAGGTTATTGTGCAGCTCCTGTATCATACCTGTTTGCCCCATCTGGATATTTCAAGGACCCAAGAAAATGTCTAATTACACTTAGCACCTTTGCTAAGATGAACAAATCACAGACAAAGTGACTGTGAGATCAAATTAGGTATATCAGATACACACCTAAAATTAGGTGGAATAAATCTGGGCCATAACATCTTCCATGAATTCATATAATAAATGCCTGAGACCTAAGGACAAGGTACTTAAGTCAGTCAGAACAGAAACAGCTCCATGTCTTGCTGTGGTAACCGAGACACACAAAAAATCTTTCCACGGGAGCTTCAATCACACAGATTTTCCTCTGTGATTCAGATGCAACCCAAAGCAATACATGTATCAGTTAAGACCAGCAGACACGTACCACAGCATTTACACCAACTACTTCACCAGCATATGGACACCAGCAAAAATTGTTGTACTAAACTATCACAGAAAGATTCAGGTTAGCTACTAGTATGTGAAAACAGACACAAAAACCCTCCAAGTATCCTGTTTGTCCCTGTTCTGGAGAATGAACTTAGACATCTAAACAAATGATTATGTGCAAGGTCTGAAGGGCCATGACTAAAAAAATAGGATACAATGAGAAACCATCTCTGAATGAAAGGCATCTGAGCTATTCTTACAAAATGCAGAAGGTGTTCTTGTAGACTTACATTATTATTCTCCCTCAGTCTTCTCAGAAATGTGAAGCTTTTAATTAAGTATTAAATTACAGTGTTTGATCAAGCCCCATTCAAAGTTTTTAAGAATGGCTTAATACCATCCTCTCCCCAGACTGAACATTTCACAAGAAAACACTTTCTGTAATAACAAATTTTACAAATATATCCCATCTAGAAGTAAAATTAAGAAAATAATATTATAGAGGAGGTTCATGAGGGAAAATTATATAACAAATTTAGGAATTTTATTTTTATAAACTCCCATGATTCTATCATTCATACCAAATTACCCATCTGTCTTGAAACATAAAGATCAAGCAAATCTCTGAATGTCCACGCCTCGTAAGTATGCAGATTACAGCTTACTGACTACTTTTCATTATCAGATAGAATCAGAAAAGTTTTCTTTTATAGCCTAGAAGTTCCCTATGACAGCAATTCATAACAGTTGATGAAATATATTTTATACTTGAGAGACTCCAAACTAAATGACTTCACTATGAAGCCTTGCAAAGTAGAAGAGAATTAGAATGGGACAAAATCTCGCCTCTTTTTGGTTAAGCAAAAAGTTTCACATGCAGGTAAAACTGCCTGGGGCCCTATCAGATGTAAGTTTGTTTTTTTTGTTCGCTTGCCATTTTTTGGAGGTTTGTTACTTTGTTTTTTGGTTGGTTAGTTGGTTTTGGGTTTTTTTTACAGGCAAAAAGAACATAACATTGTCAAAATAAATTGTTAATTTTGGTTTGTTTTTTTTCCCTTAGTTTTTCTTCTGGGCATGTTATACATTTCAACATCAAACTTAACTGACATGTGACACTGGGATCCAGCACAATAAAGGCTAAAATTTCACTGATGAGATTCTTGGGGTTTGTGAGATCATAAGCAATTTGTGACAAACTACAATGGAGCTGTTTCACAACATACCTTATCATCCACAGGTGACATAACAGCATTCATCCTGAAGCACATCACTCATTTTAAGAAACGAAGCAGAGTTTAAGCTTAAAATTATAAATTAATGCACTCAATTGCAAAACCTACAGATGACTGTCACCTACTCATTTTAAGCATCTAAGGCAGCATTTCTGAATAAAAACTCAGAGGCCAAACTCTCAATCCAGCCACTACATCATATTCTCCAAGAAAGATGAGTTTTCTGTCTGGAAGCCTGAAGTTGATGAGACACGCTTTGAAGCCCTGAATAAAAGCTGAGCTCCTAAAGATTGACTCCTTGCTAAGCCTCTTAACTCCTTTATCCACCCACCCCCTCCACAGCATTTTACAGAAGTTAAGCTATATAAGGTATCTTCAGCCAGGGTGTCAATCAACGGCCATCTCATTGATTTCAGAGGACTTATCCCATCTGCACCAGCTAGCAAGTTTACACATCACATCTCTCTGCTTGCTGGGCTTAATACTGACATGTTCCAACATCTCCAAGTATTACCAAGAGAATACAGAAGAAGCTCCACCACACTGTTTAGACTGTGATGTGGCCCTACTGATCTAAATGAATCTAAAGAAATAAAATAGACAGCAATACTAAAAACTGAACGGTGTGGGAACTGACCCCACAATTGATAGAGAACTGCTTCAAACAAAACAAACCAGGAAGTTTTCAAACAAAAGATGATTGGAGAAAAAAAAAAGTGATTCAGGTCAGGACACTGAGGAAAAAAAAACAAACAAAACAAAAGAACAAACCACAAACAAGTACTACCTCAACACTAGAATTGCTTATGGAAAACAGGAAAAAGCGAAGCAAAGATCTTATCATAGGAGGTTACATTTAACTTTCATCCTTCTTATAGCTTGCATACTTAATCCACAGAAACAAGTCTTTTAGTAAGTCTAGTTCTTATAAACTAGATGTAAGCTTTACCTACTTATTGGCAGGCCAGAACAACACCGAGAAGCTTGTCTGAGTTCTCACAGTAGTTCACAGCAGAAGCACCTGCTGGAGACCACCACTGTGCTTATACCCTTGAAGATTTATGCCAAGAAGAAATCTTACTCACACCATGAAATATTTAAGAAAACATTTTCACCAGAGAAGAAACAGGGTACTGAGCACAAGGTGAAAAGTGAACTATCATCATTTCCAGGCTGAAAGACCACATAGTCATTGTATTATTTCATCGTCAAGCACTGCTTTGGCAGAGGTGTCTCACAAGAGCTTTAGCCTTGTTATGAGGTATCCTACTACTGGGATGTTTCAGACAAAAAAGATGAATACTTTTATGAAAATCAGAATATAATGCAACATGGAAAAAGCCACGTGAGCAGGGATAAATGAGCAGAGATTTAAAAATCATAAGAAGAGAACAGGAATTAGTTCAAACCCTGACAAACAGCCTGGCAAAATTTTACTTCTTTGGGCTCACAGCTTTTCTCTCTGTGTGCACTTATTCAGATATGCTGACTTTGAAGACAAAAATCAATTTTTATTGCTTATTATCTCTATGTGCACTATAATGCCTAAAGAGCTATGATAATCTCAACTGGATTAATTTTGGCTAATGCACCATGGTCAAAACTACTAAGCAAATTCTACCTATAAGTCATTTCAGAAATCACAGATTGGTACATTATAAATGTTTTTTGACTGCACATTTAATAATTCTCAGTTACTTCAGTGTTACCATTGACTCAGTGCCAAACAGAAGAGGGACAATGAGATTTTAAAAAATCCCTCTAAAATGCCCTTTCAAGGTGTATGTCTAAAAGAGGAAAACACTGTTCAATTAAAAAGTACAAAGTTGGAATCTTCAGTACTTGAAAAGAAGCAAGTCATTCTTACTGACTCATTTTTAAAATTGAGATAAATTATGCGTATACATTTATACATATATACTTACTGATAGAGTGCACTGCAATACAAAAAACAGATGACAGAGTTTTGTTGTACTTTAAACCAGAATTATTAGTTAGTTACAACTATCTCACATCTGTTTTCAAAACTGAAGAAGAAATAAATATGAAACCAACTTCTCCAAGATTAGGGTGAAAAATAGGACATTTGTTTATTATGTATTTTTTGTAAAGGTACAGGTGATAAAATCTTTAGAAATATGAGTTAAGCCTAACTGAATTGAAACCATTTTAGCATAGAATTGCTTCAGAAGGAATATAAGCCCATTCCCTACTTGAACATACAGCTCCCATAGGGGGTTTTATACACGGCATGTAATTTCTCACAAACTTTTTACAGAGCCCAGGAAATTCAAGAACCTATCACCATAAGTAGAACATATGGATCAAAGCAACTCATTGTCAACATAACCTTATCATAACAGATATCACTTGCTATGACTCCTGCACAGAGAGAATGAAACGGTAACCATAGAGTGATTTAAATTCGCAACAGTAAGTCTGCCTTTGTAGTCTCTATGGCCTACTAAATTTAAATAATATTTATTGTAAGAGAAAATAGGTCATACACTCCTTTGGCTTGTTCCCACATACATGTTATGGACTTGATTCAGTTGCCCATACCTAGATTTGTTAGCCATCTGAGAAGGCTTTGGGAGCAATGATATCATAAAAGGAAGGGCAGATAAAGCACAGGACCTATGGAAGGTATGTACCCATCCTGAGCAGAAGCTGGAGGTCGGACAGGGTAAGCAAGGCCATCTCAAATGGCACTAGATGCCTGTGTGGGACTATCTAAACAGAGCTTCTACACTGAGATGCAGGTCCAGACTGGGACACCCTACACCACACAGATGTACTTTCACATGGAATCGAGTGCTGAGCACCCATTACTGCCAGTAGACTCAGGAGAGCTACTGACTTCATCCTAAAGCCAACACCCACACCTTATCACCTGAGCAGCTCCCCATATTCCTCCAACTCTATGGACAAAACTCCCACTGACTGCCAAGCATAGACATCCAGCTAACACTACAGATGCCTTAACTCAGGGGTCCAAATCTCAAGCCAAATTCCACCCTAAGGCTAAGTGGGATGATCACCAACATAGGAACCACAGAATCATAGAATGTTAGGGGTTGGAAGGGACCTATGAAGATCATTGAGTCCAACCCCTGTACCAAAGCAGGACAGAACTAGAGCAGATCACGCAGAAATGCATCCAGACAGGTCTTGAAAGTCTCCAGAGAAGGAGACTCCACAACCTCTCTGGGAAGTCTGTTCCAGTGCTCTGTAACCTATACAATAAAGTAGTTCTTCCTCATGTTGATGTGGGACTTCCTTACTCTAGCTTGAATCCACTGCTTCTCGTCCTATCACAATGCACAAATGAAAGGAGGTTGTCCCTGACTTCTTGACACCCAGCCCTCATGTACTTGTAGACATTAATTAGACCCCCTCTCAGTCTTCTTCTCTCCAGACTAAAAAGCCTGAAGTCTTTCAGCCTTTCCTCCTAAGGCATGTGTTCCAGCCCCTTAATCATCATCATAGCCCTCCACTGGACTTTCTCAAGTAGATCTCTGTCTGTCTTGAACTGGGGAACCCAGAACTGGACACAGTACTCCAGATGAGGTCTCACTAGGGAAGAGTAGAGGTGGAGGAGAACCTCCCTTAATTTGCTGGACACTTCTTAATACATCCCAGGATACCATTGGCCTTCCTGGCTACTAAGGCACATTATTGTCCCATTGATAACCTGTCATCTACCAGGACCCCAAGGTCCTTTTCCCCAGAGCTACTCTCCAGCAGATCACCTCCTAACCTGTATTGGTGCATTTTATTGTTCCTTCCCACAGTCTGGACCATCTAACTTTAAGCAAATGAGATCAACTAAATGTTGCTAGGATGATAATCATTATAGGATCTTTTATAGGCAATGCAAAAAGAGATTTCTTCAGAGACCAATTCATGTGAATGACTGATTCTGGATAAGACTAACCCACAGCTACCCATATCCTCCAGAGCATATAGGAACATGCTTAGTTTCTCTTAATGATGGCTACAACTAGCTTGTATAACCATATGCTCATACTGTCATCAGCTTTATTTCCTTCTCCTGCCCTAAACTGTTCATTTGTTTCTTCTTTCCTAGTAAGTTGTTAATCTTAAAATAATATCCTACCTTAGCCACTTTCTTCAGGAATACTCATTACAATTTTAATGGGATCCTAGATAGTAAAAATTAAAAATAGTAACTGGTTGATATTTATTTAAAACAAAATACAGCACATCCAGACAGAACTCTGCAAGTTCACTGACACTCAACAGCCATCAGATTGATCCCAGTACTTGATAGCACTGAGTCCAACAAAGCAGTGCTAGCAATCATGTTATATTCTACTTTATCTGTCCAGTACTTAACAAATTAGCAATACTACACATGCCTTTTAAAATTGATAGCACTGTGATTTAGACTTTAACAAAAAAACAAAAGCATTGCACTTCGAATCTCGCCAGAGATACCAATAATAAAGTTAGCATCAAAGTGTTCTTGCCAAGAGATCCACTACTTAAAGCAACAATCAAAAAGTGGCAAGTTTAAAAGACACTTTAAAAAATGCATGATCAGAAAAAAAAACCTCTGTAGTACAGGAAGACTTGAGTGCATAGCAAAAACCTGCATGTCTGCCACTTGTTAAGCTTGCTAAACTGTGAAAAACACAAAACGTGAAATGCCAAGCTAAAAATGCCTACTTACTCGTAAAGAAATTCAAAGAGCAAGATTACCTTGTTCCAATCTAAAGCACAGGGAACGTTTTGCAGCCTCTATCTCAGGACTTGGATGATCCAGAACACGCCTGCACCACTGCAGAGGACTGAGTGATCTCTCTTGAGGAGTGAGTGTCTTGGTAGGCAAGACGTACAACCTTAACCAAAATATAGAGAACCATCATCAAGATATGCAGATCTTCAAAGTTTACCTTTGTATTCTCACTTTCCTGCCCACTAATAATTTGTAACAGTGCAAGGCCCTGCATCATGATCTCTAATAAAAAGATATTCCAAAATAGAGGAGTTTATATTAGTTTTCTTCTTCCGTCCTTACAAAAGCAGGTGGCAAAATATGAACTTCACAGGTCTGGCATGTCAAAACAAAGTTCAGGTAGATTTGTCACAAAAATCTTCCATTTCATCTTCACCACTGTCTGAATTTCAGCACAGCCCCAAGTTCCAATGGTACTGTACAGGCACCAGTGGTGCTGTACAGACACCAATGGTGCTATAAGTTTTCACTTTTTATATTTAGCCTTACTGGACATTAGATAATTTCAGTATTTGATTTCCCATTTAAATCCCAATTTCACTGATATGTCAGTCTTTTATGTATAACAATTTAATCAACTTGTCAGTGTGCTGTTTATAATTTAGTTTTCATCCACAGCATCTTCTCATAAATGAACCAAATGTTGTACAAGTCAGACTTTTAAAGATTAGAAAACATCTGGTGAGAAACAACAAAAATCCAATTTTGCTATTCAGTTCCATCAGGGAAAAAACATAAACAAAACAAACAACAACAAAACAAAAATAACTAAATAAATGAAAACGCCAAAACAAAACACAAGAAAAGCCAAGCAACTAATCAGATGGACAATCACATTAGGAAGCCAGGTCATATTTCATGGGAAAAATCTCGAAGCTGCGATCTGTGTTGCTGCTGTTGCCTTTGCAGATTAGCGGACACAAGCAGATGCCATTTCACCTGGGAGAGCACAAATCTCCCAGGAAAGCAGCTATTCTTGGCCAGCAGAGATGGCTCGTGGCTCTTTGACCTGATGATATCTCATCAATGGGGCTACAGAGTCAGAATCTCAGGCACCAGCAAAGCACTCCACAGGCTGCAAAGAAATCTGGTCTGCACAAAGGCAAAAGGCAGGACTGGAAAAAAAGAAAGGATTGAGCTCCTCAGAGGACCACTAACAAACAGGTAGTAGCCTTTCACATTCAGGGTTTTGGCTTGACAGCTACCCAAATCCTCCGAGAGCAAGTGTTCTCCCCGGTCTACTCAATGTTGTTTTCTTTTTCCTTTGAAGTCCATCAGCACTCTCTATTCAGCTCACAAGGAATAAATATCCTTGCTGCAATTGCTATCTCTCTTGACAATCCAGCAGAGAACAACGACTGAATTTCTCTGAAGACTGATTTCCCCTGAGCTCCTGTGGTGCCTGGCTACACATTTGAAAAAATGATACTGAGGAAAAACAAAAAGAAAAAAAAAAGAAAAGCTTTCAGCTTTCCTGTTAACCTGCAAAAGTGGTTCAAAAGCTAAACATATGACTGATGATCAGACATTAGTGTAAAAAACTGTACAGCAAAAAAAGAGGTTTGATTTGTCTGCAATGATGCTAATTCTACTTTTTTTTGGTAATTGCAGTTAAAAAAAAAAAAAAGGAAAAGAAAAATGCAGAGGTATTTCAAGCCTAAAATTACTAATCAGCAACTCAAGATAATGCACTGGTCCTTTGCTTTAAAGATTGACATAACAAAAAAGCCCCAAACAGCTGGAATGACACAGGTCACCTTTCATAGACAATGACAGAGAGTTCATTTAGCCTTGAACTGAAAATGTTCAACACTTATAACAACTCAGCCTTAGTGGAATAAATGTCTTAACAACATCTCCATCATTGAAGTTCTTCCTGTGGGCACATGTAGGTGTGACATGAAGATAGGTTTTGGCCTCCAAAAAGCATTTAGGATTGCTTCCAGAGAGCAAATCAAATAGGTAATTATACTAAAGCACATAAATTAACAATGACTTTCTACCATGCTGAAATGTAAACAGGGAAAACATTTTGTTTATCACAACAGGATCAATCAAATTTGATATTCCTTAATGTGAAAGAAAGCTAGGGGTTAGGACCAGTGTAAAATTTACGTCTGGACTGACACCCCCAAACCCCTGTGCAGACAATGGAACAACACTGACAAAAATTTCCATACAATTTGTTGATGATTATTCTCAAAAGCAATTTTCCAAAACTGTAGCATGGTATTATTTGTAACATGGAAGTACACTGAGCCAGCATTCAAGAAATATTTATGATACTAATCTTTAAATCGTTTCTCTTCTACCAAAAATAAAGATGTTTAAATGCATCTCAGCTGCATTATCCTGTATTTTCTCAGCTGATGTAAACTTCAGCTTGATTTAAAAACTAACCACATAAGAATTTGCAGTAAAGCTTTGACAAATACTTATTTAAATACTGATACTCTATTACTGACACTTTAAAACAACTGAGCATCAACTATGTTTAACATATTGCATGATATCCATATAATTCCAGCAGTGTCCCTACGATGTTTATCCATGTTGCTAAGTTTTGAGGCACCAGCCTTACTTAGTTATTTATATCTCTAGTCTGTAATTTCCCCTTCCATTTGTTTCTAAGTAAGCATAATCATTCCTCTAGGTCGATTTTATTTTCCACTAGATTCATTCCCTATTCATTTCTGCTTTTATTCAATTTACTAGTACCCAGCCGTGCCTTCTGGAGCTACATGGGCACTTAAGATACAGAATCAACCATTTAGATCAATGTCTAGAAGACAAAAGCCCTCCCAAATCCCTGGAGATGGGAGACAATTGGTCGGAGATTTTAGGATGGGGAGGCAGCGCTGCTCAGATAAAGGCTTTCCCGGAACAGTTCCTCTATTTTTAATTCCTTATGTAAACAGGAGGCTGAAACTGGGCTGAGACCTGAAATAAAAGAGAGACTATTTCCCTGAAGGGGGAAAAAGCGCACAAATCCCCCGCCGAGGGCGCGACCCTCTGGGAGAGATGCGGGCGAGGGATAAAGTTCCAACGTGAACCCCATCCCGGACACAGACCCCTTCTGTCGGTAGGGCTAACGGCACTGATGTCGCGTTTTAGAAAACAANCTTATTTAGGGATATTACTAAAAAGACTTTAAAAAACCCCAACCAACCAACCAGAAAAAAACCACAACAAAACAGGCAGATTTAAGTTTAAGCAGAACGAAATCAGGTGGATCTGGGAGCTAATGCTAAGCAGAGCCCAGCGAGAGGCAGCGGGCTGTGGGAGGAGGCTGCGACGCCGCCACCGCGGCCGGGAATCTGGGGGCGCAGGACACCTGAGTCCGAGGGGTGCAGCCGGGGCGGGGCAGGGCCGAGCCGAGCGGAGCCGCATGTACCATGTATCGTCGTTCTGTCCGCAGTAGCCGTCCTCCAGCTCCAGCACAGCAACCTCATCCAGCACTG
>VWZY01000038.1:146952-160699 GCA_013399075.1 Chloroceryle aenea
CAGGCGTTCGTGGGTTTGAAACGTGCTGATTCTAGGAGTTTTGATTCACAGCGAGGAAAGCAACGTATTTTTGTTGATGCTTTGCTGGTGAAGCCAGAAATGTAGTAGAAAACTACATAACTACATAATTGTTTATGTATAGGAGAACCCCTGAGATGAAAGATGCCCTCGTGTTGAAGTGAATTCCTTTAACACACCCCAGAAACATAGATGGGTTTGTAATGTTCGAGTCTTAGAGAAAAAAATGAAGAACATTCATTCATGGTAGTGTTTTTACATAGTCCTTCATTGCCCAGTATTGAACAAACCCGTTACTTGTGTCCCTCCCATCTAGCCAGTGAGAAGAGATTCAGGCTTGCCCAAGGCCGCTCAGACATCACATCCCTCTTCGGGTTCATTTTCTCTACCTACAACTACGGGGGACAATGTCCTAAGTTACTGTCCTGAAAACCCCTAAAGCTAAGACCCTAAAGACACTGAAAGGAATAAGCAACACATCTCCAGGAAGTAAGCTTCTTGCTACCCACTAATAATAGCTATCGGTCGGTCACTACCCAATCCTCGTGCATCAGCTTTTGGCAGAGTAGCAGTAACGGCTCCCACTGCCTCCATGGTGCTTTGTCACTGTCTCAGGTTTCTCATCTATGGAGGAACAGACACTAATTCTCTGTTCAGGGACTAAGTCAACTTTGAAGTCATCCAGCCTGTCACAGTTTTCTCTCTTTTGTTTAGAGTCAGGAAACATTCTTCTGCACATGCACAGGACAAGGGTACTATTGTTGTTAGCCTTTTAAGCACTCTTGCAGTGCAAATAATAACAACCAGTACTACAATAATGGCTGGAAAGGAAGCTGGATCAGGGCACAAAGCACAGTCTTCCAGCTAGTGTAACTTTTATCACTGAAGAGAACGTGTACAGCCACCAGTGCACTACACTGCAACCAGACAGCAGTTAATCCAAAACTTTTGTTTGGTCCTCACTGTTCCTTTGGAAGAAAGTAGTGGAAAAATGTTGAGAGTGTAAAAATTGGCCCCACTTCTGCCGTGTGTCGTCAGGTTGAGTAACATAATGCAGTGTTCACTGCTACAGACAGCTGTCATTTTTATTCCCATATATCAAAGAAGAATGGAGTTTCTGCATGTTTAGTCTCAGGCAGAAAGCATATCTCTTGGGTTGTTACCACCAATAATGGTACTAGCCTCGATTCTTAGAAATGCATATGCTAATCCAGTAAAATTGCAAAATGATAAGAAAACAAATAAATAAAAAATAGCATCATAAGACTGAGTTTATTAGACATCAGTAATATACAATGAAAAAAGCCAAGAAGTTTTTAGTAATATCAGTGCTGAATGATGCAGTGAGGCAGAGGAAACAGAATCATAGAAACGTAGAACATACTGAAAAGAGATAAAAAATGGAGGAATTACTTTTTCTGTCTTTGAACCAGGCAAGCAAAGTTATTTAGTGGGCTGACAAAACCAAACAAAAAACAAATACAAACAATCAATCAAACAAAACCCACAATACCAAACAAAAAAAACCCAAACAAACAAAATCCCTATCTGATTTTTTTCTGATTGCCAGAACAGGAACATGACAGTCAAGATATTATGTCATTCAAAGAAGTCTTAACACAGACAGCAGTTTGGCGATACATCAGCAGATGCATTTTTGGACTAGAACGTCATGGCACAGCATCTTAAGAGTCGCCATGGAAATGAGTGCCCTCAGTTATGAGTAAAAGTAGTTGCAAATTTTCAACCAGCTTCTACTGTTTGCTGCCTACACAAATGTTGTGTGCAGACACTCGTTTCAGAACTGAGTTCCCAAGGAGAAAAAGCTCAGGACTGAGCAGTGCCCTAGTATGGGTACAAAAGCTTTTCCAGGCAGTTCAGGTGAATTGATCACAGGCAGAATCAGGCTCATTATGTTATGTCCCAAAGGAAATGGTTCAGAAAGTTGACTCTTCCTTGAGTGAGGCTATTTTGAGCTCAGTTTCCATCCAGCAATATGGGTAGAAAACAGCTTAAAGTGTGCACGCTTCAACTACCATGCACACAGTGTAAGACCATGACTTTTTTCCAGGCATTTTCTGAACAGGTGGATCTAGTAAAGGGTAAAAAAGCATTTCACTGTGTTATATTTGTTAACATATTTTAAATGTACATGTAAGTTCACTAGCATACAATTTCACTAACAATAACCTTCAGAAGCTCTTTACAAACCACAATGAAGATGTTATGGTTACATTTTATTTTATTTTTTAAAAAAGCATTGCTAAAATGTGTTTTAACACCAACCCCAAATATCCTAACATGCTCATGGAACCTGTTATTCCTGGACCTGAGAAACTGTATGCCCTAAATCAGTAGAGATCTACTACAGGATGCTATTTACATGGTATCCTGTAGTAGAAATTTCTGATTTAGTGTGGGATCCCAATGCAGAAAACAAAGAAGCGGGAAGTCTACAAATCCCATCTGCTCTTCTCTGATAATAAGCCTGTTGCTTTATGCTGCAATAGCTGCAGGCTGGACCTGCCTTTCAGGCAAGCCAGTAAAGAATTAATTGCAGTAATCCAGTCTGGGCTATACAAAAGATGTATTACAGTAAGGTCAGAGCACAGACAGTAAACTCCAAGTCTGGTGAGATTATTTTAAAGTGAAGTTCCAGTCTGAAAAACCCTGTGAAAGTAGTTTTTAAAAAAATAGAGCCACTACCATGCCAGCAGCAGTCCACCTAATCCAGTATTCTGTCTTCAACAAAGACTTTGTAGCTTCATAAAGAAAATATCCCAGAAACGAGAAAAATATTGTGAAATTTTTCTCCAGCATTCAGAAGTCACTGAATTGGGACATCTGGTCCGTTTGTTTCTGATAACCATCAATGTGTCATAATATTACATTTGCCAAGCCGCATTTTAAAACCATTTAGACATTAGGTATCTACAACACCCTGTGGCAATTAATGCTGCAATTTAATTATGTATTGTAAGAAAACCTACTTCCTATTATCTACTTTAAATCTGCTGCCTTGTATTTTAATTGAGTATCCCTTAGTTCTGTTTTTCTGAGAAGGACAGAATGATTAATCATTCTCTATTCAGCTTCTCTTTGTCATTTATGACTATACAGAGCTCAGTAACTTCTCTTCCAAACTGACAAGCCCTAATTTATATGGCTTTGCCCCCATTAAAGTTGGGTTGAACCTCCCATTGTTTCTTGTCTTCATTCATAATGAGAACTGAATTTTCTAACCCATCATGTCCTTTCTTTTAATACTCCATGTTTTCTTACGTCA
Source organism: Chloroceryle aenea (assembly GCA_013399075.1). NCBI lineage: Eukaryota > Metazoa > Chordata > Aves > Coraciiformes > Cerylidae > Chloroceryle > Chloroceryle aenea. The sequence continues at coordinate 150,257 of VWZY01000038.1, forward strand.
TAAGCTTAGGGAAAGATTGTGACAAAAAAAATCTTGTAAATCCGAATATGCTCAGTTCAAGAAATCAGCTTAACCAAAAGCATATTGGCTCCTTCAGAAACACTAATATATTCATGAGCATACCTTGCTTTTAAAAAGCTGTACAGACCTCATCACTCTCTACAACTACCTGAAAGGACACTGTAGAGAGGCTGGTGCTGGTCTCTTCTCTCGGGTAATTAGTGATAGAATTAGTTTGTCCACAGAACCTTAGCACTGATGAATAAGAAAGAGAAGGTAGAGGGGGAGATGTGGAGTTCAAGGATGTTAACAAATGAGCTAATAATATTAAAGGGTTTTTAATAGCAGATAGTCTGTTTGAGTGCAAAATGCTGAAGGTCATAATGACAGAAATACAGCTTCTCTCAAGGAGGCTAAAAATCCATGACACACATTTAGCCAAGAATACCGATTTCAGCTTGGCTTGTCTTCAGGGAACGGTGACTGTTGACAGGGGAAAAATGCCTTATTACATGATAACATGAGTATACTGGAGGGTTAAACTAATTCTGATAATTTTTTTTTTCCTTTTGCCTTCTGTCATCTTTAATTTTGTCTATCTGTGTATAGTTGGAGAAGCAGATTCAAGAAATTCATCAGCTTTGAAATAAAGTGGAAAAAAAAATGATATCCACATTAGCAACTCTTATCATATGGATAATTAAGTGATTTTGCAGTTTGTAAAATTTTAGTGAGTATAGGCCAACAGGCTTGAATGTTTTGTGATGCTGTAATATAATTTAGAAGTTACAATATTAGAAAGTAACCATCAATATGCTAAGTATTGGTTATGTGATGTATCTAGGAAAAAACTAAACACTACAAAACCCCTCAGTCCAGAAGTAAATATGTTTTTTTAGAAGGCACATCTGGATAGCACTGATACTATTTCAAGAGATCATGGAAAGTTTGCAGTTTCTTGTTTGGTTTTCCTTGTGTCAAAATGAGTGAGTTAAATTGTCAGATGGGAAATGGTTTCAAAAAATAAGTACCTGAACTTTCATCCAAATTCGGTTTGATCAAGCAAAGGCCTTTGCTGAATACCCAGAAGTGCTCATGTAATGTATTTTTGTGATATTTTTTTCCTTGTGAAATGGGATCTAAAAAAAAGGCCTAACATGCAAGGAAATATGTCTATATCTCAATCACAAAAGAGTCAATAAATGATAAAGACACAGAGGAAAATTGAGGTACAGTTAGAAAACCTAAATCCAAACTCATTTTCCTAACTCTTTGTTGCATATACTATATAACTTGAGATCTTTCCTGGAATAGATCATTAGACCAGCATTAAAACCTTTGCAATTCCTCCTGCCTCTCCTGGATCCAGGTATTAATCTTTCTGACTTTGGGTCCCTTTTGTCCCTTCTGAATGCGTACAGTCAGCATAAGACACACCTCTGAGACTGGAGGAGAGCTGCTTTATAAATCAGCACTTTCTGGGACAACCTGGAAATAGAAGAAATGTGGTGTAGCAAAGGCATTTCTTGAGTACACTCCCTGGATTGTTGAAGGGTGTATGAATTGTGGTGTAACAAAAAAGACCATATTCTTCTTAGCCATATCTTTTCCTTGTGTTGGTTCCAAGTTCATTATGAGAAGCAAGTCCCTGCTACCTCTACTACCTTGTTTCATTTGTGTTCCTACGGTGAGATCCTGATTCTGAATTAGAAGGCAGAGGAGTTTTTAAACAATCCTAGTAATCTCCAATTTAAAAACCAGAAACCAAAAATCTCAAAGCGTAGGTTCTCCTCTGACTCTCTGGGATGTCTAGAGACTGCACTCCTTCCCTGCTTTCCTCCTTCAGCTTTCCACAGATGTCATTCATGTCAAAACTGGTACACTTGCTCCATGGAGAATTTTGTTGTGAGAAAACTGGTATTTTGCTACAAAAAGCTTTACTGTTACTTTTACTTATCTGTTCCCTTGGGATATGTATATAAACAACGTTCAAATGCATTATCAATTCTATAAACCAATAAAAACAGTGTTCAAATGTATTATCATTCATGTACTTCCATACATTTCCCAAATACTAGTATTTTAAATATTTGGCTATTTGAGATTACAATGACACCAGTATGAATTCCACTTGAACCAAATATGGGAATAACATGAATTCCACGGGTGGAAACTCACTAGAGGAACCAGAAGATATGAAGATAGACCAATGTTTTCTGGAATATTCATCCTACCTTCACGTCTGATTATCGATTTCAATGGCACCATTATTTATGGCAACACTATTACTTTTAAAATGCCTGTCTCTGCTTTTCAAAGTCACTGATTCTACTTGTCCTTAGTTGGCTTATTTGCATAATGCTTCCAAATTTTCTTATGATTTTTTTGTTTTTCTCATTTTTCTGCTTCTTTTGGGTATCTTGAAATGTAAACACTATCCCACCCCCCCATTAGGAAAAATTATTTGAATGCCAGAAACACTTTCCCTTTTCTTTCGAGAATTGGTTCTGTTTCTTTTCTCTTTTTTTTTTCCCCCAACTCTGAGCAGGTATTTAAAAATGTTGGCTGCCTGTTGTTTTGACCACAATAGCTGTCTATGCACCCTAAACAGATGTCTGATGACTGCACAGTAATGCCAAGACTCAAACAAGTGCTTTTGGCATGATTATACTCAGATGTTGATTCTAACAGGACAAAACCAAACATTTTTAAGTCTTGTCTATCAGACTGTAGCTGTCAATTTATAACTGACACAGTTATAATAACTCCACAGAAAAGAGTACATTTAACAGCAGCCTGTTTAGAAAGGGAGACAAAATTTGAATCTTTCTGGAGGCACATGCACAGGTGCAGCAGTATCACCCAGAGGCCACTGATATGCTGGGCACTGCACAACAGAAGGAGTTAGTTCCCATCTAAAGTAGCTCAAGAGACTGGAAAAGCAAAGATTATACTAATGCTTAGAAGACATCATCCCATGAAGACATTTCTAGTACTCTCAGACAAACCCCCCTGAACTTTCACTCTCTCACCATCCTACTGCAGCCAAATCTGAGTGCAGACAATTCCTGTGGTGTTGCTAGAAAGGAACATGTCAGTAACAGAATCATTCAGACTGCTTTTAATCATGAATTAAACAACTTGGATGAGATGGAAAATTTCCAGGATCCAGTCTGTGCTGCCAGGACTGTCTCCATATTTTCTGTTCAGCAGTCATTCTTGAGGGGTCAGTAGGCACACAGTGAAAGTGCAGGCCGTGCATCTACTCCATGGGCCATAAGGATCCACCTGGCACAGGTCAGGGAACACTGAAGAAACGTTAATGGGAACATCTGTTTTATTCTACACTCCAGCCTGTTCCACTGTGTTATATGATTTGGTTAAAACACAGCTAAATTGGGGGAGAAATTGAACTTGACCTTCCCACTTTCTGAGAGAGATCTGTTCAAATTGGGTAACACCACCTCCACAATTTTAAAAGGCTGTAGTTATCAGATTTTTGAGGAGGTCTGCTCTTAGCAGTGCATTGTCAAACATGTTTTGAGAATATCTGCAGATTCTTATCCCTGTTTCTACGGAGAAGGAATGTTTTACCTCCCTGTTTCTAAAAAGGAATGTTTCTAAGTCTCAGCTTTACTGATGCAGGAGATGCGGGTGCAGTTGTTCAGACCAGGCAAAGCACAGAATGGGACAGGAGGCCTTTGAAGTCAAAGAAGGAAATACCTCATCAGTTTAAGACCTTTGATTCTGCATCTGTTAAGCATCTAAACAGAGCTATTTTGGTCAACAATTTTGGACTTTGGCACGTCAGACCTACCTTTATCCTTTGTCTTTATGGAATGAAGGATATCTCTGCTGTTATTCTGCAGCGAATAAAAACAAGGCATTTTTGTGCAGCAGAAGGGAGAAAAGTAGTCTGGTATCAACTCAACTGGAAGCTAAAACCACCTGGTGTAACAGAGTAGCTACAGTGAGCAACATGAAAGTATGATCAGAAAGCAAGACCAACCAGGAAAGTGGATACTTTTCATCCTGAGCAGGATTATGCTAAGTATCAAGGAAGGCAAGTACAGTAGCAGAGTTCTGACCTGTTACATGTATTCTGAGTAAATAAACTGAACACATCCTACTATCCCAACACAACACACATCTCTATACCAAAGAACAAGGAATAGAGCCGACCTACCAAAGATGAGCAAGGGCACTCTGATGTTGACCAGGTCTTTACAAACCTAGCTAAGGAGGGTCTGTGAAGTAACAAAGACCATGTCTTGCCAAACTCAAGAAGTTTCTTGCAAGAGGAAGATGATGAGAGGACAGTATTACAGATGTTTGTTACCTTGTGTCAAGCACTGTTAGGGAGCTGAGTGTGCTGTTAAGAACCTACACACAATAAAACAGAATGTATTAATATAGCAAAGCTATTCTTGTGTCATTCCCTTTTCTTGTAAATAGCAGTATCTTTGAAGCCATCTACATATTTTAATGCATCAATATGTATTATATGTATTATTTCACTCCTTTCCTCTTATTGCTTGATTCTTCCCCATGTAGAGCTATGCCCTAGCTTTGTAAAATAAAATATCCATAATACACTGAAAAAAAATGGGACTGATGAATCACAAAACCCCACATAATTTAGTACATCATCTCTCAATACAGATCTTCAGTATAATTTAATGTATTATTGAAGATAACGTGTTCATTAAAACAGCTGCCAGAAAACTGTTAATTTGGATTGTTTCATGGAAGCACTAGTCAAAGACAAATAAAACACCACATGCTGATGATATGCAAAAAGGACAAAAAACAATTAAGTTTTGATACATTGGTATTGAGATGTTAATATGATTTTTTTTTAATGAGTACTGCCTTGCAGGCTTTTATATGGTAAGTATCAGGCATCACAAAAATGATGTTTCTTTTCATCAAACTTTCAACATATAATAAAAAATGACAAAAAAACACATGGAAAATCACTAAGGCTGTTCAGCAAGGATGAATTAATGAGCACAGAATTATTATTTATTGTTTCTTATTGCTACTTGTCTGTCAGTGAGCATTTAAGTAGAATACATTTGGATCTAGAGTTTGCTTCTGGTCTCTAGCGGAGTGAACAAAAATTGCTCATCCCTTCAAACACTAGGAAGCCCTGAATTCTAATGTGCTGGCTCAGAGGAATATATAGCATCTTCCATTGTAACTGAGCCTTAGCAATAACTGTTGGCTTCTGAACAGGACCAAATTCTTAACCCCAACATTAAAATTTCACCATTACTTTTCTCCAACTGTTGCACAAGTCTCATTGCTTCCTGGTGAAGCACAGGGTAATAAGAGTAGTAGTTTAACTAGAATGTAACATCAGCAGGAGATACACACCAGAAAAACAAAACAAAACAAAACAAAATAAAACAAAACCAACACATTTATAATAACAGGTTTATTAAAGCTACTGCAATTCATAAGACATTTTCATAAAATTAACACAACAAACTATCTACTGTTTCATGGCTCCTTTGAACATCAGTCTGAACATCCTTTAAGTTGGGCAAGACAGATTACATCACTTTTCAGCTGCTGGCCAGATGGCTTAAATAACACAGATATTCATATCTCCTGTCCCCACTACTGAATGTGCAGACAAGGAAATTTTGTCTGGGATAGCCATTCAACTGTCTAGTATTAGTCTATGGCTTTGGTGCTTTTCACTCTTCTAAGCTCTTGCTCAGGTCAAGTAGTCTCCAAGTGCTCTAACTCTGTCATGCTCATGTCCAAGAAGTCCTTTTAAGCTGAGATATAAGGGAGAAAAACTAGTTCTGAATAACAATGATCTAAAACATCTCACGGAAGAGACTTGTAGTCAACACCTTTGTTTGTCCAGTAGACTACTGATCTTTTATTATTTTAGGCAAATAAAGCAGGGAAATATTGAGTGTCGTGGAAACATAACAAAGCATGAACTCATCCTTCATGTTCTATACTTCAACACACAGACACTGTCCAAAAGAAAAACAATCCAAACCTTTCAGTGTAGTCTCAAAGGAAAGAGTTTATCTGGCCTAATATAGCTGTCTAGAAATATGAACTATTCACTCCAGGATCCTTTACAAACCATGGAAAGTAAGAGGTACATTCAGAGCATGGTTAACGTCACAGTGAAATAGATGTTTGCAATCTGACCAATTGAATCATTTCCTTAATATGTCTACTCTATGTGTCTTAAAACAGAAAAGATCAAGTAACTTAGAAGTAAATGTCTACAATGTAGGTGCTTAAATTTAAGTGAGATGAATCCATCCGTGGTGATTAGTCAGCTTAATAAAGTAGGAAAGATAAATACAGCAGTGTAACATCATGCAAAGTATATATTTTGTGATTTCCTGGCGATTATTAAGTGTGCACTTTTAAAAAAAAAATAAAAAGGTAATACAGTAGTTACCAGAATTACAAACATGGAGTGGAATAATTCTAATTCTTCTAACCCACTCTAGCTGAGGATGTCCCTGCTCTCAGCAGGGGGTTGGACTAGATGAACTCTAAAGGTCTCTTCCAACCCAGACTTTTCTATGTTTCTATGTAATTAAAACTCTAACAATTTTTTTCTAGAATCCCTCTGCAGTAATAGACAAACATTTTCTAAAGATTTGTTCCATCTTGAAATTATCATTTAGGTTACTTGTGGAGGATCTTCCTCTAGAGATTGATGTCTCTCCTCAAACAGATAGAGTGAACCCACCTCACTCTGAAAACAGTAATTGAAACTGAATAGCTGACTTTTAAATGACTAATTGTTGATGAGATTAATCCCATTAATGCTATATAAAGAAAACAGATTTTTCTATCTGAGAAGATGTGTTTTCATTAAAGAGAATACAGCCTCTTCAAAACATATGTGTAAGTATGTCCTGTTGTTCAGAAATTTTCAGTAAGTTATCATCAGTTTTACATGCAGTTTAGCAGTTTCACAGTTCTGATTAATATGCTGAACAATATCTGGTTTTGCTTCCTGGAATGTGTGTATGAAAAGGCATCTAAATTCTCATTAAACTAATTCTGTTGGGAGCCACACAGCAGGACTGCACTTGGAGTATTGGTTCCTAGCAATAAAAATTAATAATTTTCCATGGTAGTTTGAATTAACAGTCCAATACACTTAAGTAAACACTAGAAAAGCTTCTTTATCATCCTTTCTGTATGCCAAAATTAGTAGATCCATTTTTCTGCAAGAGAGAAAAGATTGATCAGAAATGCCAAGCAAATCAGTATTGTCTAAATGTCACACAAGAAAACTTTAAATCAATTATTTTTTTAGAAAATCTACTGGTTTGACTGTCCCATCTTGTAATTGCTGAAATGAGGTATATCAATTCATAGTACTGAATATGCAGACCCTCAGTATGTTGTTCTACAGTTTTATAACTCATAATACATTATTAATTTTATAATCTAATTAATTGCAACATTCACTCTTCCCATAAAATTTTGCAGTGGCATAATAGCACAAAGTATTTTAATAAAAGAAATCATTTAATATAATTTTAGTTAACGTGATCTCAGAAGCATACGGGTGAACATCAGTGTATCAGAATATTTCATCTGTGTTTCCATTTGTATTTGATACACGGATACTGATTTATAGTACTATGAAATGCTGTGAACAGAGATTTAAAATCTAGCAACTTCTAAAAAAAATAATAAAATAAAGGCTTCATTCTTCACTTCCTTGCAAATTTATTTACAATAAAATTTGTTTACCCCCTCAAAAAGGTAAAAATTGCATTCATAGTATATTTCCATTATAATTTAATAGATTTTGTAACTTCTCTTTACTGGTCACAATGACTATATTAGATTAAAATACCTCTGAACCCTGGCTCATTCATTGCAATAGAATACCCTGATTCTTGGATGGCCTTGCAATTAATCCTTGTCACTTTCAGGGCAAAGTGCCATTGCCTTGCTGTGGTGTCTCCACTGACTGCACAAGTAGGTCTCTACAGATTACAAGACATTGAAAGATTTCCCTCACAGGTACAGAACAATTATTGTGTCTAGAGCCTGGGGTTGGAAATCATCCTAAGCAACCCCATTTTACAGAATTATTTTAAGAACACAGAAATGAGCAAAAGCAATAGCTGCGTGTTAATATACTGAAAGAAGTTCTTTACATTGTTCAGAGCAACATATCTTGAATCTTACCTTTAACTTTGGAATAGCAAGGCTCACAATGCACGGTTTGTCTGTAAATCCAAATGCTGTCTCCTGCTTTCAGATCCTCCAGTGGTCTTTTGCACACTTCACACTTCAATGCGCAAGTAAAAGTAACAGGAAAAATTAAAATTAAATGCTTCCCTAATATTAATTCCCAGCATGCTGTCTCTTCGGAAGTAAGCAATACCAGACTAGAATAGGGGTTATGAGTTATGATAGGGTTAAGATACTGCAGTATCTTAAACAAATCTGAACTCTGAAAGAGTACTTTTAATGAAGGGTAAATTAAAAATCTGAATATCTCACCTTTAGGCATCTAAAAATCAGATATCTATGTCTCAACTGGTTCTCTAGGTTTTCATTATATATATCAATCCTTTCCTTCTCCCAGACATTTCCAAAGAGTACTTTTGCTGTCTTAGATGAGAAAGTTATTCTAAAATTACATGAAATCCTGTTTCTTCACTGAGTAAAAAAAGCATGATCAGACTTAATCACCCAAGTTTAGATTTTGGGTTGGGTTTAGGTTTTTGGTTTTGTTTTGGTTTGGTTTTTTTTATTTCATGAAAGAATAGCAAATTCTGGTTTTCTCTGGGTATTTTATCCTGTGATAAGTGAAAATTAAAAAATTGCTCTTTTACAGAGCAATTCAGTAGCTGAATTGCCAGTCATCCAGGAAAGGCTGTAAGCCCTTCTATAGTTTTCATGATGGCTCTCTATTCAGATATATTTAGACTGGAAATCTTTATTAAAATTAAAAATTAATAGTTTTACCCAGAACATCCCTTTGCAGGTAAATGAATAAGAAATTGTGTGATGCCTACACCATGGATGCAAAGGCAAGATGAATGATCAGATCCAGGATCCAGACAATATGCAATTGCCTTATGTTACACACACTCCCTAGTGGTAGTAGGAGAGTGCAACTGGGCACTCAGTATTGATTAGTATAACACGTTAGAGTACTACATTGTGCTTTTTATTTCAGTTTTGCAGGCCTGTGTCCCCTCTTTAGCTCTTCTACAACAGTTGTTAACATTGAAGTACTATTAAAGCAGTCAGCCCTCTTCACTCATTTTACGTTTCCCTGTAGAAGTCAGCAAAGGATGGTCATGTTTTCAAAGCTTTGATCACCAAGATTAGCATTTTTATATAGAGATAAATCCCTACAATTTGGATTATTTATTCACTGAACTTTTGGTATACACCTTTGCAAGGAAATAAAGAACTTACACAGCTGTTAGCTACACACAAATCTCTAATGGATTAAGTGTATTTGTAAGGATCTAATTAATATTAGTGATCAGAAATTGGACTGCTTAGCTAAATACATAATTACAAGCATGAACCACAGACCTACATTAGTTGTTTAATTTGTTGACAATGTGTAGATACACATAACTTAAGCTGAATTGTTCTGGCGAGACGGGTTGACACTTGGGAATAAGTAGAAAAAATAATATAATTTTAGAAATAAACTTAAATACATAACAAATAATTCAGCCAACATGTCAGCACTCCTAACTGCATAAAAGGCCCATTCCTTTTTATGTGGTTTGATCTTTCTAAAAAGATTTGTATTTATCTGCAATAATAGTATTGAGGAGGTATTACATAGTGATTTCCATGGAAGAAATTAAATTTCTAGTACTCACAGAGCTCCAAAAGTCCATATGAGACAAAAAACCCATATGTATCTTCATACATGTTAAGTACAATCTTACTGTTCTATCCTGCTTTTGGTTACTTTTCATGCAGTAACTAGGTAAATGAACTGCTGTCAGAAGCAGAAGTAAAAGCTGTGCAAGACTGGGCAGAAAAATGAGCTATGCTAATGTGGTGATTTTGCTGAGTATTGTTTGTTAGAACAACAAACTCTGTGTGGAGATGCAAGCAGAACTGAGAGAAATGATGCAGAAAGAAAACAGACTAGAGAGCTGAGCACTAGTAGATGTACACTGAGAAAAGTTTAAGAAGAAAATTTTAGACTGAGGCTTAGGCTTTGGAATGACAAGCAAAAAAAATATATAAAAAAACTTATTCTGTACTCTCATCCTTACTGGAAACAAACAAACAAAAAACCCCGTAATTTTTAATAATTAAGGCTGAGGCAAAGATATTCAACACTATTTTTATCCCACAGCAGAAACTGTCCATAAGACCCAAATTTTAATAAAATTTTATCCTTTGCAAGAGGAGATGCATGAGGAAGGAGAGAAGAAAAAAAAAAAA
>VWZY01000038.1:160717-182663 GCA_013399075.1 Chloroceryle aenea
AAAAAAAAAAGAGGAAGGAATTCTGTAGGGGTGAGAAAGAAAGACTAGTATTTCCTACATTAATCTTCTCCTCCCAAGTGAAGAAAGCCTAAGGCCTAAATATTTTCTTATTATACATGTAATAAAATGCAGGTATTACATTCAAATTAGTAGGTGAAATCTTCTTACCTTGAAGCAAGTTGAATGACAGCAAATCTGCAAGGCATCTAAGATCATTTTGGCATCTATACCCAAGGGCTTCCTGCAGTATGTACATATATCTTTTCCAATTATGCTCCTGTGTATGTAATATAACATCAGCTGTCAGAAAAAGAACTGCCATTGGAATCTCAAGGAGAAAATTGATAAGGTTAGTGCATTATATGAGAAACACTTCGGCGTACTGTAAAATGGCCATAAATGCAAAAATGTTATGTGCATATTCCCTCCATTCTAGCTGGCATGTGGAATACATATGTCTTTGTGGTGGGCAAATTGCTGAGCATTAATTGTCAAGTAGAAAAAAATACCGTGATAAAAAGAATGGTCTTCTTTCGTGAACTGAATTATCAATCTGCTGAATGTCCACAAGCCTGTATACTACTAAATAGAGTTGAAGTGGAGGGTAATGATTTTAATGTTTTAATCACAAAAGTAAATTGGTAGTTGAATTTAAACTGCCATCATTTGATTGCTGTGATATAGAATTTTCCTCTATGTTGCAAAAGTGCCTGAAAACTTTTTAAATTTTCTGCACTGCAGATTTCTGTCTACCTTCATGGCAGTTACAGTAAACACATGTGTAGAACAGCCTACCTGGTATTCATAGCAATTATATGTAAAAAAAAATTCTCAGCTTTTTTTTTTTCATTCTTAGGTCACATCAGTTTTCACTTTTTCTGGAAACAACTTATTAGTGTTGGTTTTTGCACTGCAAAATCAACTCATCTTGCTCTTTTCCTGGTAGACCATTCTACTAATATTTCATAATTTGCAGAGCTTCTTATACTTACATTGGAAAAGATGTAAGTTCTTGTGATTTGGTATTTCCAAGTAAAGGGATTATCCAAAATTACCTGAACTGAAAATAGTGGGTACTTTTTTTTTTTTTTTTTTTTTTTTTTTTTTTTTTTTTTCCCCCTTGAGGTAAGATATTACTGACTGAGCGAATATCCTTCATATATTTAGGAATACCTTAACTGGTGTGAAAACATAGTTTTAACAATATTTTAAGAGTCATGTGAATATATTAATACATATTTGTACATAAAGTTAGTCATTACATGCACCATTCTCACAAACAAAGGAAATTTTGCAAGGTAAGCAGCTGCCTGAGGTAGAAACCAACCGAATCACAAAGCCAACTCTATCACTTAAGGCACTAGTTATTGTTTCTATAGCTATTGTAAAAAGTCAGCTGTGACAGGCCTAACATAATATTAAGCTGCTCAACTGTGGTAATGATTTGATGGCAAGATCCTACTGAAAGGGAGCTCTGTATGAAAAGCTGTCTGATGAGCCTAATGGTGACTCCCACTGCTCTCTTTTGTCTGAACACTCTATCACTTATGCAAAATGTCTGTGTCCTTTGATGCTCTACAATGTTACTGATGTGTACTTACCGATCTGAAGTAGAGTAAACTGTTTTGATAGTATTTCCTGTTACATTTTCTTCATAGGCACCATATGATGATTTACTGTAAAGCAGTGAGTGCATAGCAATCACTAAACAGTACTTTCTATTTGTAAAGGTTTTACTACACTCAGGATAATATGCAAACTAGACTAATTAACATGCTCCTAAAAGTCATAATATGCAAATCAAACTAATCTAATCATCATACTTGATGATGAGTTATTTTTCTGTATTTTCACAATCATTATGAAAAATATATCAAATAAAAAAAAAGCTGAATTAGAAATAATGTTTCCTTAGACTGCATTCTGTTGTTGAATGATTCTTCAACATTTCAAAACTAAATCCACAAGCCCATTGAGCAAAACCTACATGATGGTATTGGTTTTGCCTCTGCTGATGTCCCAGCTTGAATATGTATCAGGAAATGGTGACACGCAGCATTGTTTCCTTTTTTGCCCCCTTTCTTTCACTGTCAGCTGTCAAATGGCCAAAAAAAATTACAACATGTCCCTAGAAGTAGAGTGAGAGACTGTTCAATGTGTGATTTGTGCTCACTACAGTAACTATATTGCTCCTTGTATCAGTAGGAAGGAACACACTGAATTCAACTATAAGGGAAGTCAAATCTTCCTTTTTTTAACAGTCCAAATTCTGATTGCTTAACCGTCACTTTTGTTTGCATGGAGGGGATGAGTACATATGTGACAGATGAAGAAGTCATCTTGCCATACACGTTTGAACATTTCTGAACTGATTTAATTATCCTATTTCTCTAGAAATTCATAAGGTATATGTTAATTATTACATGTTTCATATCACTCTTGAAGAATGTTAGCAATATTAAAAACATTTTTTTAATAATCACTTGTATTTACAGAACATGTCTTTTTCTCAGGGCAAGTATAATAAACTAATAACATGCACATGTAAGGTGTTACACAGCCCAGACACACTTTTCTACATACCTGTCTTTTGTAATATTTATATGCCATATTTGCAATATTTATTTGCCATATTTCTATACAACACCAGAGATGTATAAAAATTGTGCAGTTACTGAGAAGCTTAAATGGTACGTTTTATGTGTTTCATAGGACAGAACAACATGCTTGCTATTTAATAGTAATGTAGCAAACCTGGGTTTGCTCACCACAAAGTATCCCTTCACAAGAACACCCAGTACTCTCTTTACATTTCAGTCAAATTGAAAGCAAGCTTGCTAAGTAGGAAAGCAAACTGATCCTAAGTGATTGCCTTTCAAAGGGTTTTTCTGGCTATTTTGGCCCCAGGCAAGTTAGAAGTGTGCACAATACGTGTCACAGGGTGGAGTATATTAATGATGCAAGTGCCCAGAATTTCTTGCTGTAGTCAAAAGTGGTGTAGGAATATCATCTTTCTATTCCTGTAAAGTATGTGGCTGCCTGTGTTTCTTTTTCTTGTTAAGCATATTTTTTCCCAAAACTTTCATTTCATTTTTTAGCTGCAGAATCTAGAGCTGAGTCAGGCTGACACTTCAAATAATCTACTTAAATCAGAGTTGAGATCAGAGCAAAGTGAGTACTGTGCATTGCACACTCATCATACTGATATTTAGAGAAAAATACTTTCCTCAAGTGTCCTGATCTAGAGGACAGTGTCCCTTGGATTTTAATAACTGGCTAGAGTATTATGGTTGATATACACACACAAAAAATATATATCCATATCTTAAAACAAAATATATGTACTGTATAGAAAAAAAGAAACAAAAACCCCCCAAGAATTAAATGACAGCAAAAAATATTTCCAAAGCATTAATTTAGAGTCTTACCAACCAAAAGTGTGAGGAAACTCTGAACCTTTTCAAATAAATGCATAGTCTGACAGCTTGACAACACACTTAAGTTAAAACTGAGACATAAAACAGCCTGAGAACTATGTATCTGATCAAGTCCCTTCCTTTAGTTTGTATCACCCACTTGTTTACTTTATATGCTGTGACTTGTTTATACAGCAAGCTACTCAACTATAAATACTCTCTAAAAACCTATTGCACAAACCCTAAAAGAATTACCTGCAAAGACCATCCATTTAGAAAGTTTTCATGAATTACACTGGGATTAGAGCTTCAGGTAAGGAGTACACATTTTGTCATGTGTAAGATAAAACAGCATATTGACATCCATTCTTTACCCTGCCATTCTTGTATTATTGTTCACTATTTTAATTTTCAAAGATAATCAAAATATCTCATAGATAAGAAGCTGTATGTCTTCAAAATGGTCCTAAACACTAATTATTTTTTTTATTGAATATTTATTTTCAGTCCTGAAATTGTATGCTGTTTGGATTTTCTTTTATTTTTTGGTAATTTATGGGCTTGGTCTTCAAGGTTATGCAGAAGTCTCAGAACACACAAATTTCAATGGCATTCCAATCTCCTACAGCAAATGTAAGAAAATAAGAGATCAAAGACCTTGTCTCCAGTCATACCCACACTGAGGCTCAGGTGTGCATAAACTTAAGGACTGGAGCATTGATAATAGTTCCCATAAAGTGTCAGACTGTGACTGCTAAATTCTCTATTTGTAAAGGTCAATAGAAGCTCTCCATTCCAAGTCATCACCCTTGACTCAGGCAGTTCACAACTGCTATACAGCTATGCCACACCTTACATATAGGATTATGTCTTTAAACAATAATATCTACATTAATACTTAAGTAATCCACATAGGTGGGTGGGACAGCACTAAAGAGAGTCTTTCCTAATCCAAAAAGGTCTTTCATTCAAGAATTATATATTATTTTGTTATTGTTGTGTTTCTTGAAAATACATTTTGACTGTGAAGAAAAATATTTTGTTTCTTTTATTTCAATGATTTCCTGTTGCTGACAGACCTGGTGTTTAGTCAGTTCTATTAAATATCTCTACATCACATTTTTCATTCAGATCTGCAATATGTGTGCTTGTAGAGACAGCATCCAGCTAGAGCAAGAGTATTGCAAGATAAATGTTTTTTAAAGTACCTGGTCGAAAAGTCAGAAACCCATATTACAGTTTCAGTGATAGGCACAAAATATGGGTTCAGATTCATCCCATGTAGTTTTGGGAATTTAACAAGGTGAGTGAAGAGTGTAATGTTTTCCTTGCAGTCTCAGAAAGAAATACGCTCCCTGAGTGCATGGTGTGTTTCACATGCAGAAAATGCCTTTCCTTTATTGATGATGTAAGAATTCTGTCTTATCTGTTCTCTTAAATTACATGCCTGAACTACATTTCTAGAGCTGCACAAGGAATGTCTGGTGCTCCTCACTCTGTGCACTAGAGCTATACTTTGAGGGCTTCTCCGTATGGGATCATAGAAGCAGAATTTGGAAGGTGGCTGGCATGGTTCCAGTGAACACTGTGAGGTTTCTAGACACCCCTGAAATTTCTTGCATAAAGTTGGTTTCTCTTATTTATTTGCAATAAATGTCACTTTAGATCTTAGGGTTCTCAATTCATAGTCCACAGTACCTGGTCTTTCTTTCACTGTCACTGGAGTACTTTGCTTCTGGGACATTATTTAGAACCCTTGGAGGATTTTCATATGTTTGATCCATTATCCTAAAAAAAAAAAAAAGAACCCACATAACAAGAAGACAAAGACTTTACAGAAAATGTTTGCAGCTACCCAGCTTTCAGTTACACTTGAAACCATAAATGTAGATATGCTTGGGCTAGAAATACTAGGCAAAAGAAATTTATCTTTTTCTTACTGTTGTTAAATTGTTGCTTGTGAAAAATAATGTAACTGTAACTTTAAGTCGTCTTACTTTATGCTAGTAATATGTTAATATCAGAAACATCTACCTGTAGCTGAACTCTTGTTTTCCTCAAAGTGCCCACTGAGGTTTTCAACCAAGAAGTAATATCTAAGTGGTTGATAACAGTCTGCATTTTCTTGGCAGTATTCTGTAATGTTTTATCCTTGCTTTTACTGTATTTTAGTTCTAAATTATCTCTCTTTTTTTTTTAATATACTACAGTAATGTTTTTATTAGAAATGACCAGCTAAACAGATATGTAAACTCAAAGCAGGATTACTATTCAAGCAAAAGAAACCTTGTCTCCTGCAGTTTTCCCTTCCATAAACATGATGTACAAACAAACATAAAAATAAACCTTGTCAGATGTATTACAGGATTTAAGGAATAAGTGCTAATTGATGCTTTGGATGATTATACATAGCAGCCCAGACAAAGGCTGCTCTTGTTTCCTTCTGCCAAAGGTTATATTCCTAACCAACTCAATGATTATAAGTCTTAACTCTGTGTGTTTGGGCTGGAGCTTGATTTATTTTGGTGAGCTTTCCAAGGTCTGAGGCTCTGCTAAATGAACCTCGCTCAGCACTGATCGCTGTTTTATATGCATGGCGCGCTGTATGAAGCAGCACCCTCTATTGTGCTCAACTCCTAGTCTGGCAGGCCCCCTTTTCAGACCTAAAAGATAAATTAATTCACACTAGATATTCAGTATATGCTTCTCTGGTCAGAATATTAAGTGGGACTGCTAGGATAAAAATATTTTATATTAAAAAACAGCAAAACTGCTTGTGTATACAGATAGCTAACTTCTTTCTCTTTATTTAGATATACAACTAAGTGAAAGACCCAAAAAGATACCATCAGAATGCTACTTGAAAACATAGTATTTTCACTTTAATTGACGCAAATGGATCTTAGCTTTTGCAAATAATGAAACCTATTAGCAGAGAAACTTTTAAAGTATGGATGCATTTACTTATGCTAATAGCTGAGTTCAGAAAACACATAGGTAAGCACAAAAATACTCATGAGGATCTTGTCATCAGCCATTTTAATTCACTACAAGAGATTATAGTCATTGCTTAATATAAAAATACATGCAGCTATATTGTATTTTGTTAATCATGCACATTTTAGCAATATGGAGGTAAGTTACTCAAGTTATGGAAATTCTGCTTTCTTGTATTAAGAATTCATGTTTTCTGGTACCATACTAAACAGATACAACTCTTGATATTGCCTCTTTAAATTTAGAGAGAAGAATTAGTTGAGTCTCACCCCTTTTTACTTTGGTCATCAGCAGACTTTACTTCAGTGTGCTCACCAAGGTTCTCATCTCTGTGGAAGTGAGAAAAACCTCAGAATTAATCAAATTATTTGATTCAACCTAAACATATTAAATCAGCTGAATTATTTCTGCTGAAGAAGAAAAAAATGGTATGCATTTCACAAGGAAGATTCCTGACTATGCCGAGTATGTAGCACAATTGTTTCATATCATAGGTGTTAAGTTAGTTATAAAGAGTTATCAGTTCAAACCAGTATTTTTCAGTTTCTCTTGAGTGTGACACTACAAAAGAATGACAAACTAATAAAAACTGCTATGTTCATGATAATATTGTAGCATAATTCAGGCTGAAATTCAGGGATGTCAGGAGGTCTCTAGGTCAACCTTTTGCTCAAAGCAGGGGAAGCTTTAATGTCAGAGCAGGTGTCTCGGGAGTTTTTCTCTTTGGGTCTTGAAAGCTTCAAAGGGCAGAGATGGCACAACCTCTCCAAGTAACCTGCTCCTCTGCTTGACAATCCTCCTTATATCCAGTATGAATCTCTCCTGTTTCAATTTATAACCACTGTGTTGCATTGGGTTGCCATGCTACAGGTGAAGGGCCTGCCTACCTCTTCTGAGCTGACTGTGTCTGTATCATTTTAACTTGACAGCATAACTTCATTCAGTACAGGCATCATCACTATCAGCTATGGAAATGGATGCCAAACTGTGTTGTTATTTGCTTTGTTGTTGTATCCAGCCCAGATTCCCTAACAACTGATGTTACCAAAGCTCATATGCAATCTCTAGGATGATATAAACACACTTACACTAGAAACTCAGTGGCTGGGAAAAAGCTGATTTCATATAATAAATATGATATATAATATATGGAATATATATTAGTATCAATTTAGATTAATATTAAATGGTCTGCAATTAAAAATAATATCACTTGAATAAAAATCAATAATATCAGTTGAATAAATGTTTAGGATTAAAAAAACAGGCCAGACTGGTTCTTATTTGAAAATGAATAATGATACAAAGAAAAAAGAAGATTAAAATATTTTTTTTTTATTATAATCCTCATTTGTATTTACAGGACAATTTTTAGTTTGACAGAGCATTTCACAATTTAAAGAACTCTGATGGTCATGCACTGGTTATTTATAGCTCCAGTAAAATAAAGTCAAGTATTACCTGTGTTTCTTCTGCAGTGAATTACTTATATTTACTAGTCTGTATTTAATGAGGAATTAAAAAAAAAAAAAAAAGTTAACATTCTATGGCTTAAGTACAATGAAGAGATTAGTTTTTACTCCTCTAATGATTTTACAGAACAGAACCTATTAATACTAATACCCAAACACAAATATTTTGTAAGTATGTAAAGGAAAGGTTAGGACAGCCTTACCTCTTATTTTTCTGACCAGTAGCATTTATTTCAGTAAAATCTTCAAGGTACTTTCTCCTGAAACAAGAAACAAACTGTTAAAATAGTCATCCTATCTGGGAAGACGTAAAAGTGTAGCAAAAGAAAGAAATATATTTATGCACACATTTAAAAGGAAAAAAGTAAAATGTTCAAAATTAGCAAACACTTATCATATTGACCATAATAAGAAAATACGTTTACAATTTTTCACCAGAAAGGAAAAGTTCTGTACAATTAATAAAAAATATTATCTAGTACAGCCAAGAAAATTAACAAGCTTTGGTTAATGATATTAAATGCCATAGTTTAAAGTTGTTCTTTTCCAGTGAAGATAGTGAAGTAGAAACATTAATTTTCAAAGAACTTAGTATTAATTTACAGTCTCCTATCAACTTAATCCTTGTTTGCATCATTAATTTGCAAAATTTTTTTTTTTTTCAAACTAAGAAACCTCTACTTCTTAAGATGACACCTAAAAATATGTCAGAATGCCCATATATTTTTGCTTCTGGAATGACAAGAAACTACTTGATGTTTTTACTGCAGTGAACAATTAAAGCATTGATTATGTCTGTACTTATACTGAAAAATACAACTCCAAAGATGCACAAAGTTTACATATAAGGAAACATATTTACTTTTCACAAATGCAGTTAAACTAGTGGCTAGTTTTTCCTCTCGACTTTTAAAAAAAACTATTTAAAATAGTTCTGTGAATTAGAGAATGGGATAGGTTATAAGCTATAAGAACTCTAGTGTAAAAAAAACCTGATTCTCTTTAGGTAGAAGTAGGGAGCAAAAGCAAAATAAAATTCCTAAAATTCCTTAGTGTCTCAAAGTCTTGAACTCTATCCTAATAAATTCTCTGTGAATTAAAATCTGCTGAAAAATCATAGTCAACTGACATGTTAATACTAAGTGTTACATATATATGTGTATGCATGTGAGTAATATGTGAGATTGACTTCTGTAAAATAGATGATCACCTGTTCGCAACATTTATGTGCTGCTATTGTTTAGAACATCATTCTTGAAGTTATTTGTAGAATTTCAGTGTTAGGAGTGACAAATATCACAGAGCTCTTACTAGAACAGTACCCTGTCAGCTGCTCCTTTTCTATATTCTGAAGAGCTGTTTACAGAGCACAAGATATTTGGCCTGAAACACACTGAACTGATGTGCTGTTCAAAAATGCAAGTTCAAGCTGTTCATTATGGATCACTTATCTTGCTGACTGAAATGCTTTGTTACACTCTGTTGAGCCAACACTTATCACTCATGAGCTCTACAATGTTTTGTTTAATGCCTATTCTCTAACTATAATAGAATATTTCTCTAATTGTTTTTTTGGTTGGGTTTCTTTTGAGGAAGTATATAAGGCATGTATGGAAGCTTGCCATAGATATTACTTATTCAGCTGATAGTGCATAAGTCAATTAATTAATCTGCATTTTTATATTCATTGTTCTATATAAGGAATGCTACCTATTACTCTATAAACATTTTACAGATTTGCAACATTACCTTTCCTGACTTTCTCATAGTTACACACTACACAGTGCCTTAGAAAAGCAGGCCCTGAGAAGTGTTGAAGACTTACTCCTTGTGACATGTGAAAGAACTTGGATTCATTTTGTTTAGGTTCTCGAGATCTTGGGTTCTTTAGAGTAAGAACAAAAACCAGACCAAATCACTATGAGTATAGCCAAATTAAATACTCACTTAAACAGAAATTAAACTGACACAGTATGAAAGACATAATTAAACAGATTAAAAGTTCAAAGCATACATCATTTTAGTAAATCAAAGATATTTGTAGACACTGCTATATGACCCCCATATGCACATAAGTACACACTCTTCCTGGAATAAGAGGGCCAAATTATGTTTTTGAAACAAGCCATATCTAATACTTATGTCAAAAAGACTAATTCCTGCTGAACATGCATCATGCACAACTTGAAAGAGTACCAGACCTCTAACATGCTATGATATAACAAAAATCTTTACCAGATAATACAATCAGCCAAGTATTCCTGATGAACAGTTTCTTACCTAAAATTAGTTATGGATTAAGTCTTTCTGGCCTAATCAACCAAAAAGTTCAGTAGTCTATTTGGTAGGCTATCTAGACTAGCTCCTTCCCCATTAAACTCTCCCTTCTCACAAGAAATTTCAGAATAAACTGAGTGATGCTGAGAACTAGTTATATCCAGTGGTTCCTGAACTTCCATAGAAGAGATAGGATGTGATTTACTATTACTATATGATGTCAGAAAAAAAAAAAATCTTCCTTGAATTATATCTTGTTGGTTAGTAAATTTTCTTTTTTTCAATATACTAACATTAAACATATATATTAATGTAACATAAATATTAAAAATAGAAATGTAAATCAATGTATTTTATACTCTTTGAGTGGAATATGAGTAGTATCAAGTCAAAACATGGATTGGTGCTTTGACTGTCTTTATTTCCCTTCAAAGGATTTCACTTGTATTGATGTCTTATAGAAACATTTCCATGAAAATGCATTTTCCAACTGCATACTCCTCTACCGAAAAGCTTTCAGTGACTTTACCTAAAAAGTTACCATCTAGTAACCTTAACACACTACCAAAAAATTGCAAAATGGGCTCCTCAAAAGAAAGCAATGGGAAGAGTGATGCCCATGATGATACAACAGTGTCCCCACTGTAGGACCTATTCTATAACCTGTAGTCAACAATGTTTCATACATCTGATTACTGACATTTCATTCTGAACAATTCTGTCATGAAACAACATCTAAGAGAAAGATAAAGACAGCCTTTTCAAATTTCTTCTTGGTCATGTTTGTCAGCTTTGGGCTCCCTTTCATAAGATTATCGAGATCTCTGGTTAGGAATGAAATAAAACCAGTTGAATGCAAGAGCTTACTGCTGTTTAGCCGGAATTTCATGCTAGTCATTAATGAATCTGTATATGATATGCTTTTGCAAATTCTCTTTATATTATCACAGATTTCACACTTTTCAGGGTTTTCCTCCAGAAGATGGAGTCTTGTGGTTATAAAAAAATTCCTTTCCTTTACAAACTGGATGGGAAATGTTTCTTCCTCTGTTCTTGGAAGTAGCAACACTAAAATGATAATATGTCTAATAAGGCCTGAGGTAGTTACTTTTTTAACTTACATTTTTTTGCAACTCTTATTAACAAAAACCCTCCAGCTATGCATGTGTCTAGCATGAGTAAATTATGGATTATTATTCTTGTCCCCAGAATCCTCCATTCCTGCATGTGCTTAGAGCTATTTAAACTATGCGTCTCAAGTCTTCTATAAAACCTACTGGAACTCTGCAATTGCAGATTATGATTATGATCTTTATGTACTATGTAACCCTCATGATATATTGGCCTCCATGTTGCATATTCACCCAAAACATAGAAGCAGGAGAACCTCTGCATTCTGGCTGCAGTTTACTCAGCAGGGGTATGAGTAGCTTTTCTGCATACTCCTACTGACTCTCACAGCATGGAGCAACAGAAAGGCTGCGACAGTAGCAAAGCTGTGCCCTGCAGGCCAATATGCTCCTATCTCTGATTGCCAAAAGTATGCATGCATTTGGAGAACCAATTTCCAATGCACTTCTTGTGAGACTTAGCTCAGAAAAACAGGTAGATTTGAAATTTGTACTCATCCTATAGATATAAAATATTGTATTCACTTTTAAAATGTTACAAATTTATATTTTTTTATAATACCTGGGGGGGTCTTCTTTCAGAATCCGATAATTTAATTGCTTCCTGTAAAAATAATCAGATACTATCCAGATAAAATATGCTTCCACAACAATGCACAAATACTAGAACTTTTTGGATTAATCTTTGGAAGAAATCTTAAAATCACTAGCCCATATTAATCCTTGGTGAAACTCGAGCAATAGATGAGTTAGTCCCTTTCTGAAGACTTTAAATCCTGATGACTTTGCAGACAACAGCATTTTTTTACTTCCTCATACATAATTTTCAGTGCTTTGAGTATCCCAGTGCACTGACTGGCTTGTCAGGAAGATTTTACCTGCTGTCCAGAGGGACAGTACCAAAAGTACTAGGAGTCTAGGCTCTGTGCACACTCCTTCTCAACTATCAGCCTGATTTAAAGAATGCCAACACTGAAGAGGCACAATAAGTGAACAGAAACAGTTGAAGGTGCAGTTTACAGCACAAAAATACATTCTGAGTCTTTATGGTTCCTATGGTTCCTATGGAACAAAACTTCTGTAAAACATGTCTCTTAGAAAAAATTAATTTAATGCACTGGAATTCCAGTAACACTGGAATTTTCACCTCCATGAAACATCTACTTCACATGACTGCAGCAAGTAATCAGGACTGGCATCTTACAAGTTCTTGGCCTTGAGGTAGCTGGCTGATGCAAAACAGAAGTTATGGGATATGCAACTTCAAGCTACTGGTTCAGTCACAATTCAGGTTATTAGCAACTGAAGGTAAAATTTGAGAGCTGGTGTTTATAAAAGGATAAAATGTAAAGTAGGGCAAGCTACAGGACAGTGGATACATCAGAATTTTTATGATTAAGTACAGGGCATACTTTTGCTGATTTTTTTTTAATTCTGTCACTGTTAGCAGAGTTATATTTGCTTTAGCAATAGCACCCAGTGGGCGTCAGCATTTGTATCACCACATACCCCACTCTCACGTTAAAAATTGGAGAGGATGTGCAATACAGAGCCTAAACAGGATTGCAGTTTAGGTTTCATTTAAGATTTATTATCAGGATTAAAATCAGCAAGACAATTTATACTTTTTCTAATACTTCCGAAAGAGATGTCAGGTATTGAAGTGGGGAAGAGAATAACCTATATATTCATACATTAAAGAATCTCCATGAATATCAGAATATCAGATGCAGTGAAAGGCTGCTGTTGAAAAGTCTTTCCAGTTGCAGGTGTAACTGTCATTTGAAAAAAAAATAAACTATTTCAGTGTTCAAGGCTGGCTGAATTCACTTCCTTCTTCTTGAATTTGGTAAGAATTAAAAAAACCTAGATGATGATGGAAAACAGCAGCATAAAACATCTATACAAAGCAGTTTAGACAAACTTGGAGAAAAATCTTTCAAACATGGTAGGTGGCATGCAATAGATGCTGGTATTCTATATAGGTCATTCCAAAGGATGCTACCTCTAAACGTAGTATTTTCAGAGACAGCCAGTTCATCACAGTTCATCGCTGTGAATATTCTGCCTTGGGTGTGTTTTGAAATGGATGAGAATGAGGTAGGTCAGACAGCCTGACAGGAGGAGAATATATAGTTGGCTCATGAACTCAAGAAAATGAAGTATTTTAATACAGCCATACAGCATGACTGGAAGTTTTTGGGAGCACCTCACTCAGGATCACAAATATGTATTTTTGCATTCTGTATAAAAATACTTGGAACAGCAGTACAGATAATTTTGTATCACATTTTGTACAAAAGGATCAAGTATTAGAAAAAATAAATTCATTTTATTATAAAATAAAAAAAAAAAAATCGAGACTTAGATTAAGACCTCAGTGTGCTTGTTAATGTCACTGAAGTATGGAAGGCAATTCTATTGATTCATTTACTTTTCACTTTGTAAGTGACCAGAAAAAAAAGTCTATTCTGCCTTTAACATCCCCTTGCAAAAAAAGGCTCAAAATAGCACTATGAATTTACAAGGAAGCAGAAAAACTCCCATGTGCAACTGAGCCACTGTGGGCTTCATGCTATTAACTTGTTAAATATGAATTTTGCTGCTGCTGTCTGCTATTTTGCCCCTAGCTGCTTGTGTAAAATAGGATTAGAAATTTGTCAACTAATGAAGAGAGTCCAGCAGAATAAATGCTAACAAAAAAGGTAAGTAAAGTAGGTTTTATGAAAGCTGTCAAGTCAGGCTGTATGCAGAATGTATGGCTTAGTTTAACCAGACACTCTGGCATGTCTCAGACCCCTATGCCTCTCAGACAGAAACAGAAAGTGAAGTTATTTAGGACTTGTGTGACAAGCCCTCCAGAAATCATCTACATTTCAAAAGCTTACTATCTCTGATTCTGATTCAATATCGGCAAATGTTCCTTCATTTACAGAACAATTGTCTTTTTCATTATCTCATTTTATTAATGTTAGGTATCTAATGTCTTCCTTGATTTAATGTACAAAAGACCTATGGGCATGATCAGTAAGCAATCTTTAAGGGTATAAAAATGAATGTATGATATAATTGCAAAGTATTATTTTTTCTTTTATGCTCTGTATTAAAAAATTAGAGAAATTAAGTTGTCTACATTTTGCTTTAACTTTCAGTCCACATTTGATTTCTAACTTCCTTCACTTGAGATAAGGATCTAATAATTTCCAGTCCTTCTGCTCTCTGAGATATTTGACGGATAATAGTTCTGTAATTCTGGTTTAACTGGTGACAAGTCAGATTATCATCAAAAAGGAAAACACGAATGAATCCCATCAAGACATTCAAGCATGTGGGGATTTTTCCCTTTTCTTTTTTTCTTTTTAATATTTAAAACATTCATATAAAGTTTCAGAAGACATAAAAGCAGGAAATATGTGAACTGTGCCTACAAAAGAGCTTCAGTGATGTCATTATCTGCTTGATGTAAGCAATGAAAAACTTTCTAATATTTGAATCTACAAATTCTGAAGGCAATGAAGAAAACAATTAGCAAAAATAGATTTTGAAAGTTTTGATCACATTTTTCTGACTGTCCTTATTGTGAGGCCAAAGTGAAGTCGATTCTATGGAAAGAGAGTGAGAAATGAAATTTTAAACAGACCCCAGCCATGCTCTTGTATCTCAAGGATCAGGCAGGAGACTGTGTGAGACCACAACTCCATAGTCATTCAGTGAATGCTTACTTAGAATCACAGAATCGATTGGGTTGGAAAAGACCTTCAAGATCATCGAGTCCAACCCCTGATCCAACTCCAATTACTATATCATGGCACTAAGGGCCATGTCCAATCTCTTATTAAAAACCTCCAGGGATGGTGAATCCACCACCTCTCTGGGCAGGCCGTTCCAATGCCCGATTACCCTCTCTGTAAAGAATTTCTTCCTAACATCTAACCTAAACTTCCCCTGGCAGAGCTTNAAACAGGACTGGGCCCAGCACTGATCCCTGGGGGACATCACTAGTGACCGGCCGCCAGCTGGATGCAGCCCCGTTCACCAACACTCTCTGGGCCCGGCCCTCCAGCCAGTTCCTCACCCAGCACAGAGTGCCCCTGTCCAAGCCATGGGCTGCCAGCTTTTCCAGGAGTATATTATGGGAGACAGTATCAAAGGCTTTGCTGAAGTCTAGATAGACCACATCCACAGCCTTCCCCTCATCTACCAGGTGGGTCACCTGATTGTAAAAGGAGATCAGGTTGGTCAAACAGGATCTGCCTCTCCTAAACCCATGCTGGCTGGGTCGGACCCCTTGTCCATCCTGTAGCTGCTCTGTGATTGCACACAGGATGATCTGCTCCATAACTCTGCCACGCACCAAGGTCAGGCTGAGGTTTTTACAGGTTACTTAACCTGTAAAAGTCTTGCTGAACCCATTTCTAGTTCCAGCTGTTCTCCAGTTCCTGATGACATTCTTGCCATGTTACCTAGAATTTCATCATCCCTCTTTGTTGATACACTAACAGTTCTCATAATACCCAAGCACCAATATTTTAGGTGTTGTTTTATGGACCAGAAAACTGAAGTACCATAGAAATTTCAGAAGACTTGCTGTAATGTCTTTAATCACTGGAGCAGTTCATGACAAACGTCAGGATACTGAGCATCAGCAGCAGCAGTACAGAGGCAGATCTATTAAAGGAGTCATACATTGTATTTTTAATAGATTTCTATCTGTTGTTTGATTAAAAGTTATAAGGAGGATTATAAAAATTGACATGAGGCCCTATTCCTAATGGTGATATTATTAAGATATATAGAATATAAATGTGATAGCAAACAAGTTGTATCTGTTGTCCTTTTGTCAGTGATCTCTCTCAGATGACCTCCTACGAAGAATTCTGATCAATAGCTGCTTCTTCTGACATGATGGAATATGCGAAGATCACACTAATCAAGTCTGGCTAAAACCTTAAGGTCATTTCTGACCTAGTCTTGTCAGCACAGAGGAAGACAAAATCAACTAATTGCCAACCGGACCTTCCAAATCTGAACTAAAAGAGCTGATCTAGAGTACATTAAGTATGTCACTGGATAAAGCTTAACAAGATAGGCCTGGCTGAATTTTTATCTGCCATCCACGGCTGCTTTACTGTCCCAGTATCAGACTTTGTCATGTATAACTAAGGAAGAATTAAAAAGTTCCTCGATAAAAGAGTGGCATTTATTCTGAAGCAGGATGCATTTCCTTCCACACCGCTATGCTCACTGATCAGTGCCAGGAGCCTTCATTCAGATCTTTCATGAATAACAGCCAAGGATAAAGGAACAGAAGAAATCTGCAGTCAACCATGAAAGCCAATTTATACTGTGCCAAAACCAGTGTAATGCTTAGCCCAGAGGATTTTGGAGTTAAATACAGAGGAAGAAGATGTTTTACAGGAGGTAGACTGGGAAAGAGCACTGTAAAAAGGACAACTTATTCACCTTATTCAACAACTTTTGCTTGAAGGATATGTATGACCCTGTAAATTCTGTATTAACTTTTCCTTTAGGAATAATGGATTTGGATTCCTTAAGTTCTGACACTGAATGCTGAATCTGTCAGAATTGGGAGGCAAGTTCTCTGTCCCTAGAAAGCACCTTCTGCTGAAATACAGAAATGTATCATGAAAAATAACTGTATTGATTTGTAATATCAAAACCAATTTAGAAAGTGTAAAGCTTCTTCACTTTGCCTTAAACTAAAAATTGTCATTACAGTCAAGGCAAGACCTGACTGTAGTTACAACCATGGAATTATGGGTATGCCTATGTAAGATCTCTCCCTAAGTTGTTATATTGCCCCTTTTACTATCCCCTCAAAAGCTTCTCCTCAAGTGTGTCAGACACAAATTCTGATCTATCTATCTATCAAAAAAAGAGATAAATTAATTACTTCTACAATTTATGAACACTGGGAAAAATGTCTTTTTGATTACTCTTCATCTCTTGGTGGTAATACCCTTATTACTGCACTGGTAAATGTGTCCCAATGTGCCAAATACTATTGCTTTCTGCATAGAGCATATGCAAAGAAGCAGCAAATACAAGTGAACCCAATAGAAAAGCTATTACAGAAACACATATTTTTACAGCCTAATTATAATCGTTAATGAGAGACTGACTAAAGCTGTGTTAAACACCCTCAAGCTGTTTGAAGTGGTGTAACGAGATTGCCCACAGAAGATGGATCTTTAAAAAAATGCAGTTTTTTAAACACCTGCATGTGCCGTTGCATTTGTAAGGTACCAAGTGACCTGATTTGAGGATAACCTATAATGCTCTGAAAAGGACACAATTATCACACAATGGTCATTTGTACTTTTTCTGTAACCTAGCCTAATTATGTTGTCTAGGGTACCTATAGATACCCTAACTAATCATGAGATACCTATCCCATTCGGTTAATCGTATCCAAAAGGTGGAGGTCTGTATGTCCATGCCTCCCAATACCCTACATATAATTATATATGTTATGTTTTAAGATGGATGCCATATCTAACTGTTGTACTTCAAAACAATGCAAAAATTGCGTTTTACATTAACAGAATCAGGTTTAGGCCTTGTGTGGAACAGTACACAATGAACCTTACAATTTTAGCCAAAAGACATAGCTTCTGACAGCTTCTCTGGCTAAATTACTTGCAAAACATTTTGCTTGTGTCACTGACCAGTTTGATGGAAAACCAATGCCATTAATTTATACTGAATCTAATTCAGTATTCCTTTAACATTTTTACCAGAATACTGTGCGAAAGACAAATAATTAATTATGACTTAAAAAAGCATGACCTGAAAATCTTTCCATTCTAAGTAAAAATGTAGGAAATTAAAGGTTGTAAGATAAAATAGTATTCTAATAAATACCGATGTTACTAGAAATACTTCTGTAACTGTTTACTTCCCCTGTGTGGCACAATCATTTTTTGCCAAGAGAGTAGTATTTATATGACATCTTTAATAGAAAAAAAAAAAAGGCTCTTCTGCTGACAGCTGCTTAATGCATTTTTAGTTAGCGTAAATTTAACAAAAAATCTGTCGTTTTGTGAAGCTAAAGCATCGGCAGCAGATGGATGACATCTGAAGCACCAGCCGAATGTAAAGGAATTATAGCAAGAGTAGAGAGGGCTGAATTTTGCCCATTAAGATTACAGGCTACTTATAGTTTATATAGTGACACAAATAGCTGTAGAAGTGCAATGTTACCATAGAAACTTATAGAGCAGTAGAATATTTCTCCAGCTCTCCACCAACGGAGGGACAGGAATTCAAAGCTTGATATGGTAATGAGAGACAGCAGGGGATGATGAATGTCAACTGACTGAGGGTGGGGATTAAGTAAAACCTCAATAAGCCTTTAGGAGTGAAGAATGGTTGTGACTTCCTTAGTTAATACAGGGGCGTATTTAATTCTCTAAGATCTCCCACATTTGTTGACAGGAAAATGTTTCATGGAAACATTGTCCTTTTTTTTTTTTTTAATTGATTTTCATTTATTTATTTATTTGTTTGTTTTTCCCCTAGGGATTGTACTGGCAGGCATCTTTTGGATGTTTTTCTTAATTACTTTGTACTGGTTTTACATACTGCAGCCCTTAGGTGAGGAAGGCACAATTCAAAATAATATAGACTGTGACTTCAGACACCAGAAAACTGTGCTTTATATATCAAATTAAATAAAATTGTCTAATTAAACTAGTTTCAGTGTCTGCACCATTTGCTGTTGCCAGGTAAAAGCTGCAAAATGAGCTACTGCAATTCTCAGTGTGTATGTAAAAATCTGCTTCTAATTCACTCACTTTTTAATTGTATATTCAGGCATTTTATTCTGGTCAAAGGCACGGAGTCAGTTTTTTTGGCATGGTCATTGCTGTTTTCTTTAAAAAATGTAAAATCTCCATCAGGAAAGAACCTTACAATTTTCTGGTATTTCTGTTAAAAAAAAAAAATAAAAAAAATTCTCTGTCTTTTCCACCAATAGTTTTCATGGTATTCTGTACATTTTCCAAGATATATTGGTACATATGCTATCCAGCTCATACCATAAGAACAAGACCATCTGTTTAAACGTACTAATTTTGTCACACTAAATGGTATATGCTGGATTTTTACTATTTAAAATGCTAACACTACAATGCACAAGTTGGTGGGATTTTTTTTTTTATACATAGTAATATGTAGATATTACCTCTCCTCCAATTTATTGTAGACCAGAGAAAACTGTAATCCACACTACTGTAATTCATGAGATTACAGACATTTGCAGCAACTATCTATATGCTGCTCCTTAAGATACAGGCTAGACAGTCTGAAAGAATAAAAAATGAAACATCTGAGGTAACTTGGCAAGTCAATAAGCTGGAACTCAAAGTTTGTACTTCTAGGCCTAGATAAATGCTGCATATATTGTACAACATGTCCAAATGAGCTATCATATATGTAAATAAAAGAAACTGAGTACTTAATATCACATTTATCATAGTTTATCAAAACATTGCTTATGTTACCTGGCTGTAGCTTGATTGTCCACATCAGTCTTTGATTTCCGAGGGACCACCTGTTCTGATGAAAAGGCAGCCCTGCAATAGGAATGGTGAAAACATACTTAAGGCACAAGAAGACATTTGGAAATACATTATATCACTTAACTGGACCATTGCTATATATATTGTATTTCTTACAAGTGTATCCACAGTGAGTTTGGGTTTTCTTTGAGACACCTTTTTCTGTGTTGTTTTTTTTTTCTTTAAATATATATTGTATAAATATATAGGATAAACATATACTATACCTATAAGGCATGTATACAAAAAGAGCTATGAAATGCTTTAGCTCAGTCGATGACTACGGCATCCACTGAGCCTTTTGAAAAATTAGTATTCCAACACTATTTTACTCATATGGATATAGTAATAAAGTGGAGTTCTTGACTGTTTCAAAGGTATTTTAATAATAAAGGAACTTTTAAATACTTTTCTACTATCTACTAAATATATTTTACTTATTTAGTAAAGACTAACATTTAGCAAAGTACCAATTAAAAAAAAAAAGTAAGCAAACAATTATAATTTCCTTTATTTACTTCTTTATGTGAACAGTCAGAGTGGTCACTACAGGAATAATAAATGATATGAAACCATAAGAAAGAAAGAACGTGGTCAATACAGTTGGAAATGAAAGTTACATGCTTCCATAGAGAATCTGTCTATTAGGATATCAAGTAAACCATGACAAGTTTTGTAGCTTTCTTAATTATAAGCCATGAAATTACAGGTTGATTAAGTACTCTTTAACTATCTTAGATCATGTGAAATGTGCATTTAATTAATAAATACATTTAAGAAATTTATCTCCTAAAATTAGAGCAACCTTTGCAGACACTCAAATAAGTTTACATCAACTCATCTCATGTTAATGCCTTCTATTACAAGCCTTTGCATTTGCACAGCTTTTGAATTTACCACTTTCTTCACTTTGGTCACACCTTATTCACACTCTCTTTAGAGTATCAGTTTAATATAAAGGAGTATTTGTATTAGCAACATATATAACTGTGGGACTAAAATTATGAAGTAGTTGTACATTTTTTTATGCAGTTACTGTTGATTTTTCAATTTGAATAAATATCCAATTAGATGTCCTAAGCTGTGTGAAAAGAAGTGCATTTCTTCAAGGAAGAAAGTCTTCCTCATGAACTTCTATGACACTGGCTATGTAGGCAACCTCCTATGTAAATTATAGTCTTTATATTATAAATAAATGTAAAATAATAATTAAAGTTTGTGCATGGGATTGTGTTGCATTTCCAAATCTACTAAGAAGCAAAGTAAGCAAAACATACATCTTTGGAGCCTCTGAATTTTCTGTAGTGATCCTAGAGAAAAAGAATAAACATTTCAGAAATGAAGTGGCAAAATGTTGTCATCAAGGCACTTTGCAAGATTTTAGATCAACCAATAGCAATTAATTTTCCCTTCCTTCCTTCCCTCCTTCCTTCCTTCCTTGGAACATAATATGTTGAACACAAAGTAACATAATACTAAATTCTAATAATTTTGTTTATATGTTACTAAACAATAATTCCTCAATTAACAATCTCCAGTCAGTCACTCTGATCAATAGTGTTTTATTCACACAGTGATCTGCTTTTATTCTTTGCCTCAATTGCAATTTCTTTTAAGTGTTTTGTAAAGCATACTTAATGACCTTGGAACTGAGGCAAAGCACTCTAGAAGTTTACATGTTACTGAAGAACTTCCTTACATGAAGAACTTGTGGGGGAAGTAAAGGTTGGAGGCCGTCTAGGGCACAGTGATCATGAGATGATTTTCAATCCTTAGGGAAACAAGGAGAGGGGCTAATAAAACTGCCACCTTAGACTTCTGGAGGGCAAACTTTGACCTGTTCAGGAAACTGATTGACGAAGTCCCTTGGGAGGCTGTGCTGAGGGATATAGGAGTCCAGCAAGGCTGGACATCCTTCAGGAGAGAAGTCTTTAAGGTGCAGGAGTAGGCTGTCCCTACCTGCCGAAAAGCAAGCAGATGGGAAAAGAGACTGGCCTGGCTAAACAGGGACCTCTGGATGGACCTCAAAAACAAAAGGAGAGTCTCTGACTGTTGGGAGAGAGGACGGATCT